>CAJNSZ010003342.1:0-11480 GCA_905329745.1 Rotaria sp. Silwood2
TGCTGAAAATTTGACGCATAAAGATCAAGAATTCATAGAGTACCCTACAGATGTACCTCAGTCTGGTTCAAGAAAGACTTCGTGCATAGATCGTTCCGCTCCCATTCCTTATGTGACACGAGATTTTGCACGTTGTCTATGAAGTCGAAATGTATCCTCACCTTTAAATAATCGTAAAAGACAATTAACTGCTGTTTGAGAATTATAATTGGATAAGGAATGGGAGCGAAACGATCTATGCACGAAGTCTTTCTTGAACCAGACTGAGGTACATCTCTATGGTACTCTATGAATTCTTGATATTTATGCGTCAAATTTTCAGCAGAGATAGGCCAGTGTCAGATAACTTTCTGGTAGATATCTGAGACCAAAATATGATGGTAGGGCAATCTAATCGTCAGACTTCACTTTTAGTGGTAGTAGCAACCATACTATTTCTCAAACATGTTTAAAAGACCATTTTGAAACCATGGGCCATTTTTTCATAAGATAATCATTTAAGCAAAAACTGATCATCTCAGTAAAATCTAGAGTCCTAATGAGGTATAAGAATAAAAAGATCACCATATCTGAATGAATCGCTACTAAAAGAGAGTTTGTGAAAATCGTTTCAAAATAAACGGAACGCCCTGTAGTTGTCTTTTAAAATAATCATAAAATCCTAATCATTTTAATCTTAATTCTGGAATTCACATGAGATTTTTTAGATTATATTGGATTTTTACGATTATCATGGGATTTTTGGGATTTTTGAGATTTTTATGGGATTTTGGGATTATATTGGATTTTTGGGATTATCGTGGGATTTTTGGATTTTATTGGGATTCAAAATCCAGAAAATCCGCCGTTTCCCCCTTGCTTTTTATAGTATCTAAAGCTACGAATAGAATCACATTTCAAAGTTGAAACCTAAAAAGCAAATATTGATGTAACTCCATATTTTTATGAAATTTCAGAAAATGACGCGAACGTCCAAGTTGAATTATAAGTTGGATGCGTCTATCACTTGAAAGTATAATTTCACAGTAAAGAGACATTCATATTTATTTTATAGATTTAACGGCCATAAAACGTAATCACTCGTCTTCACATATCCTTCTCTAGAATTACTCGATAGGTTTGCGGTGACTTATAAGTGAGGCCTATATGAATCTATATTAAGAGAACCCTTTTCTATTTTGATCTATCAGATAAATTATTCAGACGAATCGAAAAATTAACAGTCTCCATACCTATCGAATAGTTGCTGAGTTAGAGGAAAAGCTCAACGAATAAAAAGCTGTTCTTTTTTGTAAGCAGTTCTATAAATGCACATCGAAATCATTTTAACTCTTGTGCGAAACGATGGATTAGAGCAGCTACATGCGTGTTGAGCTTCTTGGGGGCGTTGACGCACGACTAACTACTATAATCTGCGTAGTATATCACTTCATGGTTGAATTACCTAGTGGGAGCTATATGAAGGAAAATGAATAATTATGTATAGGCCAGCATAAGTGTGTGTATTAATATTTTTTCGAATAAAATGTAGTTATAAGCAGATATCAGTTACCAACGTTCTAAAAACGTTTTAGTGATGGAGAGTACCGAGTCAAGAAATATTCAGTCGAGGGTTAAGCGAGTCATACAGAGGAGTATTACTTGTATTTCAAAACGGTTTATACTATTGAAATAAAGCTCCTAAATCACATCCATATCGAACCCTAAATCTCATCTAAGCCATGATAACATAGACATAAAAAGAAAGTCTTGTGCTATCTCTTCTATGCAGCAATATATTTTGTTAGATATGGGCTCTCAAGAGAACTAGTTTTTCTGAAAACTCGCTTCATGATAGAGTTATAAACAGACTTTTCCAAGCGTAAATCTGCACGCTACCGAATTATTATTCTCAAACTACTTTACTATAGCTGCTTCTTGATAGTGAACGCGATGTTCTTTTGTTTCATATCCGCATACACAGAAATACTCTATTTTAATAGCAAACTTGTAACTATATATGACCATATGATCTCTTTTAGAATTGGACCTTTTACCAGAATATTGTTCATATTAATTTTGGGAACGACGATCAAATACCACCAAGCATGGCAGGATTCGGAGGTTCCGGTAAAGGATCTGGATCATTTAACGATTTTTGTTTTGTGGTATCCATAGGACTACCATTTCTTATTTTAATAATGGCTACCCTTTGTGCGATACCGTTGAGTCAACTAATTGTTGGAGCTATGTATAAAAATTTCTGTCCTATAGATACACATATTCCAATATATCTAATTGTGGCAGGTGTAATTGGCTTAATGCCTATTATAATACTCTTGTGCATGGTGAGTTTTTTCTTTTTAATAGGATCATGTACAACAGACAAACAATGCTTTTATCCTTTCAGAATTGTTCTAAATCTGGAGCAGCCGTATGCTTATGTGTTTATGTCATATTTGCCTTATTTAATTTCGGATGGTTAATCGCCGTAAGATAATATTTCGAGTTCGTTACAGACTGACTATGAGGAATTTTTATTATATTCTCCAGGGTAGTGTCTGGGTGTTTTCCTTATACTCAAAAGTGCAATACTCAGACCCCAACAATCCGTCAACCTATTGTTACAGTGCTGCTTACCAATGTGCTTTTGTTACAATCATTTTGCAGTACATATCGTTATTCTGCCAATGCTGCTTACGTAGGTCTACGGAATCATAAACCACTCACAATCTTTAAAACAACCTATACTCAAGAGAAAAACAGAATATTTTGAAATATTAATTTTACCTTGTAATTTGTCTCTTTTTTTAAAGAAGACTATCATATAACTCTGCAACATAAGATGCAGGTAAAATGTGCTATGAAAAATAAGAAGTGCTTTTCTCAAATGATCAATCTGGTATGCATTTGTAGTGAAGTTTTGAATTGAACAATGTTGGTAATTTGTCAGAATGATAAATATAAATGAGATATTTTTTTAATTTTATAACTACATATACTGAACTGTAGTTTTAATCAGAAATTTCTGCTGGTGAGCTATGCAAAACAAAAGGAGATTTAACGGTTATAGGCTACATAGTTAAATACGTTTTTTTAGCTTTAATGAATGAAATATCCTGGATATACAATATCGTTACGTTGCACATGTATTGTTAAAGTTTCATATGATGGGGAATTTGACTTTGTGGCAAGATCGAAACTACGATACCAAATAAACTATTTGCCACAAAACTAAATACGTCTATGCACACCTTATGTCGCTAACACCACGGTTGTAACTGATCAGGCCGGGGCAGCTGGTGTAAATCAAATGTAAACAGATTAGCTCATATCAATGCAAAGGATACAAATCAATCTGCTGGTCTCAACTCTTGCTTTTCAGCAATCAATTTAAGTCGATTATATTCTTTTATTTGAATACTAGTAAGTAGATATAAATGTGCTTGATTTGAAATTAGTAATAATAAAAGACTAAATGCAGATCTAATTTGCCAACGCGTTTCGTGCTTATTTTATTGAAATTTTGAAACACTCTTCAGGGCTCTGCATTTACAAATCAAGCAAATATATTGAGAGATGAAAATTAATTGAAATATGAAGGAAATAAACGAGTATTAAAGAACAAATAAGAAACGAATATTGAAGATCAAATAGACAAAGAAATTTTTAAAAAATTTAAGAAGTAAACGGAATCTTAGAATAAATGAGCTGAAACGCGTAGGAAAAATGGGGAGGTAAACTTTATAGAATAAAAACTGAACTTTTTTGTAAATATGAAAAATGATAAATATAATGACAACGGGGGCTGATTGTAAAAAGTGTTTAAGAAACGAATATAGAGGCTAGACGAAGATAACCTATTTTTATTGTATGCAGCTCGATTTATACGGATTTGTTATTATTGTGCAATTATTGATATGTGTTAATTTTAATTATTGGTATATAATTTTGTATATCTTTACTGTATATCTTGATTTGATGTAGTTCAACTTTAATGATTGGAATATCTATGTTGTTATTTTTATCTGCTTATAACTTTTGTTTCTTGTGCCACTGTTCTGTTTGAATTAATCTTTTCCGGAGATTATTTATGTTCCTTGTTTCATTGTATAGCCACTGCTTAATGTATTTTTATCATTTGCGCAACTATTTTGTCCGAACCAAGCGCTTTTGAAGATTGTCTACATTTCTGGTTCCAAGAACAGAAACAACTTCGTTAATTGGGGAAACTCCGAAATGCTTTGCCCATATTTGATGGAATTTCGTAAGAAATGCTTTCGTATTTGAACAGTATGTGGAATGTACAAAGATATTTTTTTCATAATTAACTGGCAGTCTGGCTTCTATAGATGAATTAATTGTCTTTTTACAGTATTTTGAATAGTTAGCGTTATTTAACGGCTCATTTATCTGATGCTTGTCTAACACTTTACTGAACTGCTGGTCTATAAAGTTATTCGGGTATTTATTCAGTAGTAGAACCATTCTTAATTTTTCTCGTTCTTCTTTATAAGAATTAACAGTTGAGCAATACCTTATTACGCGGTGGTGGGTGTGAATGTGGGTGTGTCTAAAAAAGCGGCCATGACCGGTTTTGACCTTGCTTGATGGTCTCATCAGATGGCTTAGTAGTTGTATAATCTATTCTAATGATCCGTAGATCACAAATAACATAGATTCATGTAGTTGTAGATCAGTGATGATGAGAGAAAACATTTTTTTTGGCTAGTGATTATGGTTCTAGAGGTTTAGTTCTTTGATAAATATATGTATTTTATATATTTGCTGTGATCGAGACTTTTTAGTTTTGCGCTAGAATTTATCGTAGATGGTTGCCTGTATGTGGATGGTATTCATATAGGAACGTTGTAATGATAACTAAATGTGTACTGAGTGTTTGTTAAAAAATGTGGGGCTTTCTGAATTGTTGGTTCAGTCAATTTCTAATGAATGGGGAGTTATTGGTGTTGTGATGCGTTACCCAGGTCGAGCATTCCGGTCTCCGATTCCGGCCAGAACCGGCCCAGATACAGCGACTTTCCGGCGTCTTCCTGCAGGTTCCGGCAACTTTTCCGCAGGAACTCGCCGGAAAGCACATCAGATACTGGCGCAGTTTTCCCAACGGAAAATACTCGGACCGGAAACGGTCCTATGACGACAATATCCCTAACACGGAAACGCAAGGGAACCAGCCCCTTTCCCTCCCTATGAGAAACGACGACCACCAGAACCGAACAGGAAACGCCCCCGGATTCCGCATCGAACCAATTCGACCCCGTCAGAAAGCTCCCGAAACCATTCCCAAATACCGCCACCCACATAATGGATTCGACCCAAACCCGTAGGAACCGCTCCGCACTCAACACACTGCCATTTCAAAACACGAAAAGCAAATAGCCAAAAGCAGGAAACCGACATCCCGTCATAGGGTACCGCTCCCTTCGAGCCGTATCCGGCCCCCCACAATCACAGTCCACAGCAAAAACATTATAAACATTGCGGAACTGTCCCCAAAATAGGAACATGCTTTGGAAACCCTGTCCAACTCACCGTATCCGACCCTATCTAACTAATTTTCGATGTAGATTTCAGCGGGACCCCGTTACTCCATACACTTTCCCTAAGAAACGCACTCTCAGAAGTAACTAACTCATTTTCAACCCCAGACAAATTCCACCCATTTCCAAGACGAACCTAACCCTAACAGTACGCACCAGAACATTAATACTCCCAACAGCACTAAAACTCCCCGTTCCCTCCAACAATATTCACATCATGACTCATCACTCAGGGAAAGATTTTCTAGTTCATTTCTCATTCAGATAGCTCAGCTGACCAGCAGTAGACAATTTGTAGAAGTGAAACTTTTTCTATGGGAGTCGTCCTTATGTAGTCCCAACAGGAGCGAAAATGAGCATTGTATGGTCACAATGCTCGCATCGTGAGTCGTGACTGAGCTATTGATTCTGTTGGTGTTGTCCCGTTGGGATTAGTCACGTGACTGTGATTGAGGAATTTTTAGCTGTGATGCCTTTTTTGTAGTAATTGATTTGATTAGATAGTATGCGGATTTTTTTTGATTTTTTCTGTTGCTACTCTGCCTAGTTTTGGAGTGAATGCAATCATCAAAGGATAAGATCTATTTTACAAAGTTGTCATGAGTTCTTTTTATTGGAAGTGAAGGATTGCCACAGTTGGAATGTAGAGGTCATGTTGGTAGTTTGTATAATGTAAGCGAGGGAATGCAGTCGGCGAAAGTGGAAGGACCGTGTGGTCAGATATGGTGTGGGTGTGGGGTGTGGGAGTGGGTCTGGGCGTATGAACATTTCATCCTTCTCTTTGTTTACATGGACCCCACACGCACACCCTGATAATAATTCTTATTTCACCTCCTACTATATTACGAATGAAATAATTTAGAGCAAAGAAAAATCGGTGATCGATTTCTTTTTATAAAATTCAAGTTATGGCATTTGAGACTTTCAATACGACATAAGAATCTTACAAATTTGTTCGTATTTAAAAAAAAATATTTTCTAATAACTAAGAATTGTAAAATGTAGTGATTTATATCTCTTTCCATAGGAAGAAATTCAGCTTCTGCTGAGACTGTCAAAGTGCATCCGAATATTCTCGTAAAAAATTATTGTTAAAGTAAAGATTTTACACTTTATTCGCATTCCAATGCTAAAGACCATATAATTTCATAGTAATAAGAAATCTGCAGAGCATATTATCAGTCATATATGCGTAATTTACATAGTCGATATGTGTTTTAGTCAAGCTAGAGTTATTGAATTTTAATTAGATCTTGGTAATCGTGAAATTTGAATGAATTAATAGGAAGTTAAAAGTTCGTTGCGCTTTAGTTCATCTAATATTCGGTCGAATTGAAATTGAAAAGTTCTTGATGAAAGTTAGAAATCTGAGTAGAGTTTTAAATTAGAATTTTATTAAGAACGAATCCCAATAATTTTCAAAATAATTGTATGGTCGTTCTATTCAATCGCATTTGTCTGAATAAACTTCTAATGAATAGAATTATCATCTCCTCTTAAGTTTTTCAGTGAAATTTATAATATTATAGAATTTGCAATGATAAATATGGATTCAAAATTTTCAGTTTTAATGCGACTGACTTCATTTGTTTTGATTAATTTTACCATGAATCGATAGCACATAGAGAAGAGAATTTCATTATTCTCATTGAAAGTCATGAATAAAATAAGTTTACATCTTTTAAAGAGTTTCTATTGGAATTCAAGCTTTTTATTTTCGTTTTAAGACACCTTGTCAGTTTTTATATCTATTTCTATTATTTTACTCTACTGTCTCATAGTCACAACAAACAACTAGGTCTCAACTTATAACTATAGTTCTATTATTAATGCCTCTTTTATGTCTTTGAATGTGAAGATTTGTATGCTATTTTTTTTCCTCTGATGAGCAATTGAAAAATGTTCCTATCCAGTAACTCTAGCCTATCGATTCGTGCAAAAAACTAATGGAAATCAATGAAATATGTCGAAGTAATAGTGAAAAAATCATGAGATTAAGTTTGCTGTTACAAACTATGCTAACCATGTATAATATATATAATACTTTTTTTTCTTATTTTGCAATACCAAAGAAAGTTCTCTGATATCTTCCGTAATGATAAATTACGCCTAATTGCATAATGATTGACGTTAAACAACATTCACGTATGATTCAAATAATAATTTTCCTTTTTTCCTGTAAACATTAACCCAGCTCTTCTTGTATCAGAATCAAATCGGAGACAAACGAGCAGAACATCTTGCAGCGGGATTGAAAGTCAATCAAGTAAGACTACTTTTCTTTCTATTGTCTTCGAGTAAAAATATTGAGTTAGGTACAAAAGTTCATTAGAAATTCTTGGAAATCAACATTCATATTCAAATTTATTGTACAACAATTCTCGGGTGCAAGTTATTAAGGCCCCATTTAACCATAATTCAATAGTTAGCAAGAGTACGATACTTGTTTAACTACGATTTTGAAGGAAAACCGTTTAATAATCTGTTCAATTATTTTCTAGTTTAGGAAAAAATATTTTGAGATCATGTGATAATTTCCGACAAGCATTGATCTTGAATTATTATTATTATGTAGATGTATGTGCAGATGTCGTCTCAGAGAAGATTTGGTTTAATTATAGATTTCGGGTAGAAATAGAATATAAGCAGTACAATCTTACGAAATAAAAAATTCAATGTTTTTCATTCGCAATTAAAAGCTCAGATTTTTCATAATTTCAAATATAAAAATTTTGAGAAAAAAAACATTATTCACAAAATAATTTGAAGATCAACCGGTAAATTATCAAAGTTTATATTAATGCAATGATCACTATCCTTATATTCTAGTTATAAATACATTTAAGAAAAAGCATTGTCATTGGTGAAATTCCTCGTCTGTTAACAGTTTATGAAATTTAAATAAAGCTCAAAGTTTTTTTTCATTGAATTTTAAAATAAAATGAAAATTCAAAATGAAAATTCATACCGAAGTCAAATATTAAGACCTCATAAACACAAATACTTTTCAACAATAAAGTTTTATTTTATTTTATTATGGTGCGCGCGTGTGAATTGCAACCCGTGATCACAAAAAAGAACGAAGTTCTTATATCGAAAATAAGATTTTGCATTATTTTTCTGGCTTTTGTTTTCAACATCTTTATAATTGGAACGCTTTCAAATGAAAAGAAAAACTCCTTGTGTACATATTGGAATAGAATAACGATCTAAGAACCGAAAATAGAAAATTTTCATTAAAGATTTAGAAAATGATAATTTTTCTTATTTGATGAAATAAAATTTGATAAAAGAAGGAATTTTCAAATTTCGATTCCTCTGTAGGTTAATAATAAAATTTTGAACTCGATTATTGAAACAATAACAAGTTTATCTCTTAATATTTGATAAAAGCAATTATTTCGATAATTAGAGTCTTTTATTATGAAATTCTAACATGAATATATTTCATATTGAATTTTAAAAGGACAAATCTTAATTCATAAAATGAAACAAACGAACGAATCATTTTTCTTCGAATAAAAATTTGCAAATAGATTTTGATTTTCAAAATTGAAAAATTTCATTTAATTTCATATGAAGAAAATTCAGTTTCATGTTTTAGTTATATGTGAAACTTTTTTTTTCAAAAAATTGCGAAAAGAAAAATTTTATCACATTTTAATCGTTTCAATCTCACTGAGGAAAACAATTATCTGCAGTGTAAAATAAGTGAGAACTTTTTTTTGTTTGTTTCGTCATTGTAGTTCTCTTTTGTATTTCTTTCTCTAATTTGAAAAAGACACAAATGTTTTTGAAAGGTTCAGCGATTTATCCGTGTATAATACATTTCGATTCTGTTGAATTTTAGAAAAGAAAAACATTGATTTCTTGTTATTGAACAGATTTTAACGAAATTTCTTTTTATTTAAAATTGCAAAATAATAATAAGAAGTCATTTTTTGTCTTATTTTTCACGTTTTTATAAGGAGAACAGTAGTTTAGAACTTTTCTCCTTCAACAATCGTTTTATCTTCAAGATTTGAGACGTCTCTTTGTTCTAATTTTTGGATATTTGTGTTTCGAACATATTGAATTCATCTCATAAGAATTGACACAATTTTTTTTAGTAGAAAAATCATTTCACATAATCGATCTTTTATCAATTTCTCAGAAGTTTTCATATGGAATCAAGTTTTTAAAACAAAAATTAACTTTGAATATCAATCGAATGTAATTTATTGCTCCACTATTGAGAGAATTTCAACAATCTTAATGATATCATACTTACATATCTATCTCAATATGAGCTTTCTTACATTTTTATTTGCAATAACACAAATGAGATAAAAAAAACATAGACTTTAAATCAAATTCTTTGTGTCTAATGGTATGTTATTTAACATATTAGAGATAAAATCTTTGTTTTTTTTTCATGAGAAGCAGTGTTATCAATAATTCATCTGAAATCTTTAGTAAAACGTTCTATCGTTACATTTTCTATTTTACAATAATGTCCTTTAGATATTTAGAAATGATCAATGCAAAATTCTTTATCATTTGATACTTTATAATACTAATTAGGAATTTTAATATAAAATCGAGATCTGAAATTCTTCAAAGATACTTAGAGATGAACGATTGTTATCAGCGATTTTAGAACTTTTCAATTTAATCATTGAGATTGTTATGTAAACAACTAATCTTTTAGAAAATATATTTATTTGTGTTTCTATCAATATAATTTTTACATGAAATTCTCTGATATTTCCACTTTATCTGAAGTATCAAAAAAATTTTGACTGATCGATAGAAGATTTTCTAATACATTTCTATTTTACACATTTGTGACAAATATTGTTGAATAGAAAAATTCTTATTTGTCCTTAAAAATTGGTAAATTGTTTTGTATATGATGATATTCTCGTAATTTCATATTTTAATGAAAGTCTCACATAAACTATATCTAATATATTCCTGTTCCAACAATCTGTCTCTAGAAAATTTCATTCCATCCCATTAAATCTTTATTGAATATTGAAAATCATCTCATTTATATCAAGTGCTCACACAAAATTAATTCATTTCTAAAACTAAAATTTGATGCAGCTCGTAACTTAAAACTCGTATAAAGTGTTGAGATTTTTTATTAGAATTGCATCAGCAAAGTAAGCTACTCTTGCAACTGATCTTAAGAATTGCGAAACTTTTCAGTATTTTGAAGTATATTTAAATCGCAAATTTACAAAATGATTGAATCACCATCTCGAAAATGAAAATTTAACATTTTTCGATTGCGATTTTCTATTAAAAGGAACATTTTTACTATTATAAAATTCTACTCTTCATATATCAAAAGACTTTTTAAATCGAAAAATTCAGACTGATGATACTTCTTATTACATCTGTTTATATATATATCAAGTAGAAAAATTTACAGAAAAGAAAATTAGCAATCGACTCGATTTGATAAAATTCTAAGAAATAGAATTTGAGACTTTCAATTGAAAAAAAGATTCTTATCAGTTTGTTCGTATTTTTTGTAATATTTAGAATAACTGAAAATTGTAAAATATAACAATTTACCCTTTTTGTCCGTAGGAAGAAGCACATCTTATGTTTCGATTTCAAAATATTTTCTGATAAAAATATTGTGAAATGAAAGATGTTACATCTTGTTCTCATTCTAATGCAAATGATATAGTAATAAGAAAACTACAGAGTACATCATTTGCCATATATACGTCATTTGCATAGTCGAAATGTTCTCTAGTTCAGTTGGCGTTCATGATTTTTAATTGGATATTGACATTTATTACGATTTACATGAAGCAACAAAGAAATTAAGAGGTCATTTCACTTTAATTCACTTAAAAGTTAGTCGAATCGAAACTAAAATCTCATGAACAATAGTGACAAATGTGGTTCGAATTCTCTTGAGACCCGATTATATTCATATCT
>CAJNSZ010003343.1:0-11474 GCA_905329745.1 Rotaria sp. Silwood2
TAACGCATTGTTGTTATTGATTTTAATTGTACAACTGATAGACCGGTATGCTGGCCGGTCTGGTCGGATCTGATTTTTTTGGACGGGTACCAGTACCGGCCTGGAAAAAAACTAGACTGGTTCCATCTCTGATCTGGGTAACTGGTAATGGCGGAGTTACCAGTTACTTTTTCCTGATAACTTCTCAGAAAGACGAATTATCACTTTCATTCGACCGAATATCGTCAATACATCATTTAACAGAGTTTGGAGTTGCCAGTTATCTGGTAGCGGGTCAAGTGAATAAATAATGTAATGACGATGCTCGGTCGAATGGAAGTGATAATTCGTCTTTTTGAGAAGTTACTAGAAAGAAGTAAATGCTAATTCTCCCGTTACCAGTTACCTGATAACGTAACGGTAACTTTCCTCCCCTAACTAAAAGTCCCATCATAAACAGAACCATCTAATTATGACATTTAATCTTTTTTTATCCTGATTTCGTTATGCCACCAAATACATTATCAAACATCTAAATAAACTAAATAGAAATTTTCTGACACTTCAACTACCTGGCGGATAAATGGAGATAATCGCAAAAAACTAAAAAATCTGGTTTATGAAAGATTATTGCTTACGTGAGTTAGAACTACACAAAATCACTTTAGATCACAAAACTCACATTTAACTCATTTTAAATCGCACAATCACAAATCGTTGTTTCCCCCTTTGGAGAATCTGTGTTTTTTTGTAAAAGTAACATAAAGTAGAATAAGATAAAGTAGAGCATTTAAGTGTCTATTATTGATTCATTAGTGCATCGCCACGCATTAATGACATTTCAATATGTGACAAATTTGTGTCAAGCTATGAACCTAGCGTTCTAATAAATCTGAACTCAAGTTTATTAGCCTGAGAATCATCATCGATCCGTGATTGTTTTTCATGATTTTTTTTCTATTTTATTACAACTCGATTTCTGACACCTGAGATCCCCTCAGGTATCGAAAACTATTTTTTGTCATTCTCTTATAAGTCTGTATAGTTTGATAGCATCAAGTACCCTGATTGCATTCATCATATTTTTTTCCAAAACTATCCAGATAACAACAAAGATCTAAAACATTCTGTGAAAGCCCTAAAGTCCACTTGTTGACCTGAAAATTCATCAATATGCGACGAATCTATGTCGAAAATAAGTTCATTTGGTGTATAGGCTTTTCATTTATGGCAATATATAAGAACCTGTTAGATAATAATTGTTTTTCCTAGTAGTAATTCTCAAATACCTTACCGAGAGGGTCATATTGTTCTTCATAATAATTTTTTAGCTTATAAAATTAAAGTTTCTATGAAGACATGAATGAGATTTTTTAATCAAACATGCAATTTCAATGTGCTATTCCTGCTGACACTGTTTTTGGACTTGAAATTTGATGTCTACTAAATCACTGTTGCTTTGACTCGTACACTTGAGAGTCAAATTGCCGGTTTTCGACCAAAGCCTGATGGTTTTCGGACAGAATGACCTCGTTTGACTTCAAAAAAGTGTTATATTAAAATTCAGCACATAAATCGAAGTTGATCTGTGTAAGCTTCAAATAGCTACTGCCACCTTTACTTCGGCCATATTTTGACCCGTAGCCATTGTCATAAGTGTTTGTAAAAAATGATTTTGTCAAAAAAATGTTTACATAGTGAAGATGTAACTCGGCACATTATAATTGTAGTTTAAGGGTGTCTGGAAAGTTGCTAGTTGTAAAAAAATGATTATTTCGGCGATATTCATTTTGTCATACATTGCTGCGTGATGCCAGTCTAGGCAGATGGCTAGAAACGCGTGTTAACGGCGCTTCGAAGCTTTTGAATCGTTTTAATACGTAGAAACGTTTTTTCGACGAAATGTTTACATTAAACGTCTCTTAACAGTTTATTGTTCGAAATTCTGGCCAACTGTGTAAGAACCCCTGAATATTGTGGTTTTTTCCACAAGAGCACTTTTAGACGATGTTTTTGCATTTGTAAGGGAACGCCTCCAGGTGGTGAAGCTTCACTTTTTACGTGATATGTTTTGCCCGTATATAGGCCTTAGTGATACTAGAAAAACCTCAATAGGGTTTGGATTCCTATGATTTTCTTGTTGAGCTATGAACTTCATATTCTAACGGTGCTATGATTTCTATTGTAATACGATACAATGCCGATTTTTTCACAACGATATGAAATACGGACTTAAGTTTTTTTTCACGTGAACTGCATTTCATAGTAGCCATATGCGGACACTTTTTTAGCTCTGACAAAGACTCCTAACCATAGATATCAAGCTTCCTTGACTGACAGTAGCTTGCATGAAAGAGAGCTTCCACAATGAAGCGTAATTGTTTAAGACGAGTTGTATATGAACATGCGCTTAATTTAATAAGCGACAGTATTGACTTTATTCTGTCATATTGCATGCAGAAAACTACTAACCAGAAGTACAAAGAGCAAGAAAATAGAATTCGGTTCTTTCTCTATACCGTTGTTTTGTTCTCCATCTACGTGTATACGTGCACATTGTTACAGGCATGTCGCTGACATGTCGTCATATGGCTTTGACGATTTGTGTCTGATTTCTCTCTGTGCGTTTTTCTCCTTTTTTCTGTTCTTCTCTTATTTTTTGATATTCATTCAAGCTAGAGAAAGCATAAAGAGGAGTCGAATAAAGGGATCTCTCATGCACGTGTATAGTTATATGTGCCATTTTCTCATGTTGAGAGAAGTACGTGTATTCTTACATTGTCTGGTCATTCGCTACGATCTCTTTGACCAAATATGTGTACTATCGATTCGAGAAACGTTGCCTCAATTTTATTCGTTCGAATTTGTTTACCATCAGTCTCACCAAAATCTTCATCTGCTTTCACGCCGAAAGAACATGAAGTGACTGACTATGGGATCAATGTATTGGATTCAATCGTTAAAAACAATGGTTTTTCTGCCGAGACGGATGTATCTCTCAATGTTGATTTCAGGGATAAAGAGGATTATGAAGAATCTGAAGAAAACCAACTAAATGAGTCTGCAACCGACTACGACTACGATATGGAAGAAGATAAAAAAAGTCAGACTTAACAAAATCTTTCAAAGAATATATGCAAAAGGTTTTTGACCACTTTGATAAACAAAATCAACAAACGGAATATCGTAAGTGAACTTTTCATGGTGTTCAACGCCGCTACAAGCACATCAAGAATAGCGGCTATTTCACAAAGTTTCGAAGATATTTAGGAGCGAATGGTGGCACCAAAAACAAAACTTGATAAATTGGATGACTATTTTTATGACCGTTTGGTACATGCACGCGAACAATGTCTATCGATTCATGGCAATGATCTTCGACGTTTGGCGATAAAAAGGCCACTGATATTGCACTGCAAAATTTCGTTGCTGATAATCACTGGCTGTTGGATTTTAAGCATCAACACTGTTTATGCTCGCGTAAAAGTATGACGGTAAAATATTCTCATGTTTCGTTGAGGATTGAAGAATCGATTCAGAACATGATGCAGCTATCACACGGTTGAAAAGCTTTTTAGTATAACCCGATAGGCTAGTTATATGCGAGCAGATCTTTCACGAAGATTTGTTATCTAAGAAAATCAACAAGTCAACAAACCGATCTAAGCAATGCTCCTCTGGATAGTGTTTTTCTAGACTTCTGTTCCATGACAAAACATTATTGTGGTCATGCAACGAGATATATTAGTATGATTATACCGACTTTTAATAGATTGTCACAAGACATGAAACCATGAATGAATTCATTGAACAAGTTCGCAAGCTCCTTCCAAATTACTCTTCATCCGAAGTTCTTAATACCAATCAAGTCGGAATTGAGATGGAATTCCATTCCTCAAGAACACTATCAAATAAGGGCAAAACAACAACACTGGTATCAGTTCGTTCAAAAAATGCTTGCACTCATTCGTATACAATTCAACCAACGATCAGTCTTGAAGGCACGAATAAGTCCTTTTCTTTTAGCTGGTACACTAGGCATACTAATCTTTCCATGTTCTTTCAGACCAGGTTGGTGATTCCAGCCACTGGATCCTGCAGGAAACGACGAATTTTCCTGCGAATTCCTATCGTTTCCCTGCCGGAAAGCGCAGAAACCCATCAGAAATATACCGGAAACATACAAGCAGTATTCCGGCCAGAAAGTAACCGTACTGGAAACTGCTATTCTGAAACTTTTCCTTCACCGGAAATCTAAAGAAAATTACCCGTATCCTGCAAGAAAATTGTTGGAACATCTCCGTATCCGTCAGGAAATCACTGGAAAGCACACGTGTCCGTAAGACAACTACCACCGAGTGAAGGTAATAAAAGAGATTGTTCAAGGATTTCTGAGACTATTTCCATTAATAGAATTTTAAATCAATGTATTCCATGTTAAATTAAGTAATGCATTTCAGAGGGTATGGTTGTGGGCGTAGATAGATGTGGGTGGTGTGGGTATGAACTAGGAGAAGATTCATACCCGTACAGACATCCATACTCCATCCACTCCCACCCCCATCCGCCCACATATTTCAGTATCTCTCAACCTCCTATTCTAAGCAGATTCTAAAAAACAGATATTTATTTTGTAGCGAAAAATGGATGATTTGAGCTACATCTTGGCATAATTTGAGTTGAGATTATTGTGAAAAATTGATCAAGATACTCAAAGCAAAAAATGTTGATCCAAAAGCACCTATATAAAAGCAACTTTCGTCTTAATGATTTGTATACTGATTGACGGCCAGGGTATTGCTGTTTCGAATGATGAAAACCGTCGCTCTCTATCTTGTTCCTATCAAAAGTTATTGGGAAAATAGTGAGGTGCCTTTTATTTTGAAACGGACAGTAGTTAGAAAATCTTTATCCATAGTCGAACATCAGCCTATACTCAACAAAGCAAATTGTTCTGGGCCACTAATCATCTATGCGGAAGCATTACAAATAAAGAAGCATAAAGTCAAGTTGAAATCAATGAATCATGCACTACTACAGGGGAGAAGTCAGTGTTACGAGAGCTCATAACACTGTTTCCAACTATAGTAGAGGTATCTGTGGGATTTCTTGTTGGAAAAACAAGAGAAGTTTACTAAAAATTTAATTTTCTTTGTTCTATTAGCCAAAAACGAATCTATGAAAATTGGTCGACGCGAAAAATGGTCGAGAAAATATATTAAAAAAAAAGAAAGAAGAATTTTTCAACAAAAGCGATAACACTGAAAAATAAATTAATACCAGTATATAAGCTGTCGCTGGTACTTAACCCTAGTTCATCAACCTGGGGTACGTTCGGACCCCAGATGAAAGCAGTTCATATCGATAGTACACACCGTTGTTCTTCAGTGTAATATAAATTGAAGCGAAAAAATATAATCATTATACTCAGGGAACAATCGAGAGAGATTGATAGAATTTGAGCATTTTATAGGTTGACGGCTCAGGGTTAAAATATTTGTCATCGTACCCTGTACAAGTAGAGTGGACCTCAACCTTTCTCTAGAACAGTTGGTTTTAAGGAGAAGAAAAAATGGTAATAAAAAATGGGTGCTGGTGTTGGGATGGATCCTCTTGAACCCTATCACGCACTAGAACTTACAGCAGGTCTGATACACGCCTGCACCCGCATCCATACCTTCGCCTGCGCTCACACCAGCACTGACAGTCATGCCACACTCTCAACACGCCTTTTTCTTAGTTCCACAGCTCTATGAAAATTAATTCTGATATAATATCATGAAAATACATGTATCTAACAATTTTCATTTTAAAAAGCAATTTTAGTTCATAAGCTACATGTATTAGGAAAAAGAAGCTCCGTTGTAGCGATTGACAGTTTACTAATGGTGTCTTCCGTTTTCTTCTTGTAACGCTTTGACTGATTCGTCGCATTCGAAGCTTTTTTTTATTAGAACTCTCTCAACTATTTTTCGCGTCGATCAATTGTTCTATCGACCAATTTTCACTTTTCCATCAAAAGCACGTGTCTTGAAAATGACAGCTGAACTGTCGAAACGTCGATAAATTTAAAAAAAAAATAAATTAGAAAAAAATTATAACATTAAGTTAATAAATCATGTTCAAAACAATATGCCATTTGTTTAGAGTATAATAGATGGCAATATGTATGAACACCTGGTAGTACATGGTAATACGTGGTAATATCTGGTAGTACCTGATAACATGTGAAAAAACCTGACAAAACCTGATAGTAATGGCTAATACCTGGTAATTTCTGGTGAAGGTGGGAAAAGCGTATCTTGTGGATCATGGTGGATTCTGGTGAATCTTGATAAATCTCCATGGAACCTGGGGAACTTTTGAGCTAAGTATTTGAAGACTCCACAGAAGAGGATGAGGGAAGCTGATCGTAATGAATACGAAAGTTTATTAGGGTCCAATGAAACTTAGTGAAAGATAAGGACCAGTGGTTCCAGAATATGTAGCTAAGAAGAAGAAACACATCCAGGACGCTGAGACACTTATCAGTCTTCGTAACTTTTGTAATATTTTGATGAATTCTGCGTGTTTTTGGGACCTATCAGAATCTACGCTTTGTCTATCAATTTTATATTATTGTAATGTCTAGTAGTTTCTGCTTCATTCTGGTTGTCTCTCATAGACCACAATTGATTCTGTTGAATTGTAGTCAATTATGCTAATTTATCACAGCTATTGGCACAGTTCTATACATCTATTCTAAAATCTGCTAAAACTCTAGGATTCGCTTTTTCTTCGTTAGTCTAAGAATGTCAAACCTTAAGGCAATCTGGTACTCTAGTCTCAACCTTGTTTCTCCTTTAGAACATCTGAAACAATCTTTCCGAATCTCGAATCTGATGATTCTTGTCATGTTTTATTCAGTTTTGTTTCGAATTTTAGTAATACATTGCAGGATATTTCATTGTGAAAGAGGATTGTTGCCAGCACCTTTTCAAGTTCCTGCTGAGCCTTTTTATTATTTAATAATGAAGAATTCTACTAGTATTCATTCTCAATCTTGTTCAGATCTTGACATGAACTACAGAGAGAATGACGATTAGATTTTATCAAGGTTTTACTAGAATTTGTTCTAATTCACTGTCCTATGATCATCTCAAGATTTAAAGCTAAATCAGGCAAAGATCCGACAAAGACTAACATAAGAGCAGTGAGAATGATCAATTGGTGGACTCCTCCAAGGTTCAAGCGCAATTCTATCTCATTTTCTGACGCATTTATGTTACAACTATCTCTTCTGAACGTTTCCTGGATTCTCTTGAGATCTGTTCAGAGACAAGCATTTCAGATTCTTCCTAATGAAAACCAAAGATCTTCAGGATCTTTCTGAAACAATATCGAGGCTTAACGAATATCTTCACAGTTTTCATTTCGAACATACTCAAAACTTGATCGTAAGGGTTCTAACAAGAGTTATGATAGATTTGATTGAGGATTTTGAAAAACGTTATGAAATCGTACCAACAAAACTTTTAATAGTTCTTCTTTGATGTTCTTTTTTATTATTTTCGAATCTTTGATTCGCGAAAAATTACACAGTACATCTGAACTAAAATATCAACAGCAACAAACTAAAAACCCACTCAGAATGTTACTGTGTTTTGTTTCCACTCTGACACAAATCTAGGAGTTCAAGAGTTTATCGGAATCTTATTCTATTATTCATTTGCATTTCCATGCAAGTGAATAGAAGAGTTTGGGTAGAATTTCAGAAGATTTTTCTTCAAAGCTTTGCAAGATTTATATTCAATATGATATGACATTCATAGCATGGTAGTCAGTTGTCTTACGGATTATAGTTTTGCATAAAACTCGAAAGTTCATTAGAACGGACCCCTGAATATAAATTTTATTGTTGTCTTGACTTTGTCTTTAAAAATAGTTTTTTTTAGTAAGAGACGAGTCCTTCAGTAAAAACCGTACTGGATTTAATTTATTTATGTTGAAATAATGAGAAAAATACATTTTGATTCAAATTTAAACCAACCACTAATGATAGAATTTCATGATAAGTGATTAATGTAGTAAGTTTAATACTGAATTTTTCGCATTTTTCTTCGAATAACATGTTAATATAAATTATTCAAGTAAGAACTAATGTTCCTAAGTGTCCTCAAGATATTGAAGGTTGAAGTTAAATTAAAGAACTTGACACAATCTACTACAGTAAACTAATTGGATTGTAAACTGGAGATCTAGGAATCGTTATTCTATACGCTCATTTCTCTTCATTTCCAGCTTAGAGAATCGTACACAGATCCCGCCGAGAAATCGGATAATATCCCTAAAGAATCGTAGTAATGTCCGACTAAGTGCAACCGAGAAATATTTTCCTAATTAGAAATCATTCAAATTTTGACACGATCTTGACAAAATCAATGTAAATGGCTCAGTATGTCTCTAATATCTTGTCATAGTCCTTAAAAATCGTGTTTATTTCATACCTACACGTTTTTTTAAGGATTTACCCTTCCGTTAACGAATTACTTGTTAAAATTGCATTAGGAAACTGCTCAGCGTCCTATTAGAATTCACTTGTGATTCTTGTCGAACCTTGAACTTGCGTGACTACACGATTCTCTCAAGACTTAGCAGTTTCTTCATTTAATTATGACTGAAAACCAGTGAAAAAGTGTTTACGATCTTGAGTGGACATCGACTTAAGTTCTGTTAGCATCTTGAAATTCTATAGGTACACTTTTTTTCAGATTTTCTCGTTTCCATACAAAAAGCAGTCCAACTGTACAGAATACTTGTTGCTTATGTCAGAGATCTAGTTCAAAATATCAGAGCTTTCCTCTGGAAAAAATTCAATACTATCCATTACAATCTATTAAAGCCCCTAAGTGTTTCAGCAGAAGCCTAGAAGCTTCATAGTAGTTTTAGACTAATACGGAAAGCCTGAGTACTTGTGAATCCTATTCCATCATAAAAACTGACAAATTCATCGAGATACATCACAATTAATCGCCACTTGTCAGAATCTCAGTCTTCAAGATATTTTCTTTCTTTTTTGACGGAAACTTAGTGGACGATTCCTTGTCTGTACACATAGTTTTCAAGGATTCTAATGCTTCTGCATGGATTTCAATGTTAACCAGACTATTCCTTCGCTGACATATGCCACGGCGACAGTTGCTCCAGAGATACCGCGTCCTGGTGGCACTTGCTTCCTAGACAGTTCCGAATATTAGTGTCAGTGTCAATCAGAGTGACGACGTGGATGTTTGTGAGGGGGTGAATATGGTTGGTCGTGCATGAGGGTGCGGATGTGCCTTAGTTGGGGTGCGAGGAGCAACTATCGTGGATGGGAGCATATGTCAAGAGAGTAGCACTCATAGAACCGATTCCAATTGACCATGGGAGAAGCATCAGGGTTCCTTGTTCTCTTTGTAAAATAGAGCAGTCAGGGTTGTATGAATAAAACATGCTGACCACACTGATTTATCCACTACGTATTTTGAATTATACATTCTTATTTTATAGATGTCGTTGATCTTTTCGCTTTAGTGAATATTCAGAACACTAATTTCTACTGATGAATCGTAATGACTTCTCACGGATACTGAAATCCGTCAGGATCCGTTTTTTTCTCCCTTGCAAATATCTGCTAGTAGCTGGTAATACATCGTAATACTTGGCAATCGATAGTAATGGCTGCTAGTACTATTTGTTTGGAAATTGATTGCAGATTTTGTGTAGATCTGCATTATTTCTAATTTTTTCGCGCCATGAACCCCAAGTAGGCGCGCTTTTTAAGCTTTGGTGTTTGACTGTATATCGCTTTCAAAAATAAAAAATGTTTTTCGAAACGCCTAGGGTAGGGATGTCCGCTTAGCATTAGCATTGCATTAATTAACACTTTTTTTAATGCTTCTGTATTAGAGTTAAAAAATTATCTTAATCCTTTTGCATTAGTGTTAGAAAAATATTTTAATGCTTTGGTATTAGTATTAGAAATGAATTCACCTGATGGTAATGCTTATAGTTCCCAAAAACAGAACAAAATTGTTTGCTCATAGAAATTTTTTCCCAAAACAGAACAATTTTGTTTCGTTTTTTGAGAACTGTAAGTAGTATCATTTCGTTAATACTTTTCTAAAACTAATACCAAAGCATTAAATTATTTTCTTAACACTAATGCCAGCCAGACACCCCTAGCCTACGGCTTACTTCTCTTAAAATATGTTTCTGTTTTTCAGGTTGTTCTAACATATTTCTTGATTTTTTGCGATGCTGTTCACATCTCCAGTCTTTATTTTTTTATTTCTACCATGGGTTATACTTGTGCATTTTTTGATAAAAGTGGAGTATCAGAATGCTTTATTAACTTTATCGAGCTTATTATTTTACTTTTGGGACGAGACCACTTTTACATATGTTTTGCTTACTTCAATTTTAATCAACTACTTGAGTGGTCTAGGAATCCATTACTTGCGATCTAAGCTAATTACAGTCAAGTCAACGGTCCGTTATTTCGTTTCTATCTCAATAGTTCTTAACTTAACAATATTGATTTACTTTAAATACGCAAACTTTTTAGTGGAAATCTATAATACAATTTTGTATGTAATTCGAATATCTCCCATAAAAAGTCCAGCTATCAAGTTACCAGTTGGAATTTCGTTTTTCACTTTTCATGGCCTCTCTTATGTGATTGACGTTTATCGTCAAGAAGTTGATCCACAGAGGAATCTGACTACAATGGCATTATATTTTTCATTTTTTCCTCAACTGATTGCTGGGCCTATTATTCGCTATCGTGATGTGGCACGTCTACTTGAAAAGCGTACGATCAGCCGTCATGGATTTGCGAAAGGTGCTCTTCGATTTACTCTGGGTTTATCCAAAAAGACATTGATAGCAAATGTTCTCGGTGCAAGCGCAGATGCAATTTTCAATTTACCAATTCAGAATATTGATGCTTCTCTTGCATGGTTAGGGTTACTAACATACAGTTTTCAAATTTACTTGGATTTTTCAGCATATTCAGATATGGCTATCGGTCTCGCAAATATGTTTGGTATAGAATTTCTTGAAAACTTCAATTATCCTTATATTTCTCGATCGATTCAAGAGTTCTGGAGACGTTGGCATATTTCACTCTCAAATTGGTTTCGCGATTACTTATACATTCCACTTGGAGGCAATCGTTGCTCAAACCGACGAGTGTGCTTCAATCTTTTGACTGTATTTGTTCTTTGTGGGCTTTGGCATGGAGCTAGTTGGAACTTTCTAATTTGGGGAGTGTATCACGGTAGCTTTTTAGCACTAGAAAGAAGTAGATTTCGAATGTTGCAGCGTCGACTGCCCAAGGCTTTACAACATTTGTATGTATTGAGCGTTGTTTTTATTGGATGGGTCATTTTCAGATCAACTACTCTCATATATTCCATAGGCTTTTTGAGATCTTTATTGGGTCTAGCAAATCATGCGATTATTATTACTCCGGC
>CAJNSZ010003344.1:0-11463 GCA_905329745.1 Rotaria sp. Silwood2
GATTTAACAAAATTTCAATGGTAATAGCGAAAACTTTCGTTATTGAATATTATTCCAAGTAAAATACATGCGTTTAGGTAAAGTGTTCCATTAAATAATTATCTTTTTTCGTTTGTTTTCTTGAAGTCAACTTGGAACAAAAGAAGAAGAATGTGATCCTTGTCTTCTTCATTAAAAGTTATCCAGATGTAATAACTAAAATAAGCCTATCAATCGAACATAAATACCGACAGTAAAGGACCATGCTAATTGTTTTTATCAGGTTGTAGACTATATCGAGTATTTCCAACTTTTTAATGTTAGCCTACAAATTGTTCCAGTTCTAGGGAAATCATCCATCTTGAAAATCTTCATTCTCATCAAAAATCCATTTTTCAGAGGATCGTTCTGACCTAACAGACATCTCTGAAATTTTTTACATATGTTTGACAGATCATAAAGTTTAGAATGGCTCCATAGTTTGGGTTGAAAACTTCATTGTGAGTAGAACATATCAAGATATATGAGGTGATCGAGCTCTTTCTGAGATAGAGTCCTGTCAGAACTTCCTTAGATAAATGTGTTCTTTTTACAAAATGTCTACAGTTGAGCAACTTATATGAACTGACGCTTATACAATTTACATACAAAATTACAAATGAATGACAGAATGAGAAGACTTGACACGCGTTTTTGAACGAGACAGAATGTTTGTAGTAAGATTCTAGCATATATTGAACATACAGTCAATGTTAACTTCTTTGAAAAAAAAGAAGAGAAAAGATTGTATTTTATTTAAGGTGTTTGAGGTCTAAAATGACCAAAAAAGTGATCATGCGATTTCCGAAGTAGCCACCTATTGAATGGCAGATTTAATTTGTGCACCCTTTATTACATTAGGCTATTACGAAAAGTAGTACGAAGTAATACCATTTGTATTGCACAGCGACTTTTATCTAACTAGTATTGTTTTCTGATGCCTTCGACAAACGAACAAGCATGCAGGCAAATGTATTTAGATGTTTTTGTAACATAGAACACTTAAAAAAAAAGGAAATAATTATAGAAACAAATTAAATATATCGGTGCGAATCTTGAATTCGGTTTCTGAATCCTTCAACATATTTCATCAAATTTTTGCAAATATTAGTGCAAGAAATGTTACAGATTAAATATTAATAATAAGATAAGATTTTTAACGACTAATAAAAGCTATTCATATGAGTCTAGTCAATGCTGTTTTCTGATTGATTTGGGCAAGCAGAATAAAGAAAGGATAAACGTATTTAAGCAAATTTACCGCTGTATAACTCTTTCTTTGAGAAAAGGCAATCATGACAGAATCGACAAAAAAAATTTCTTTTCAATTATTACTTTAATTTTAATTTAATTTTCCTTTTTCTTTTCCATTTTATAGCGAATCCTGATAGATATCGAAAGTATAACAACAAGCAATAATAAACAATTTATGGATGCTATGTTACAGAAATATTCTTATCAATTTGAACTATTTTAATAAATTGTTTTTTACACATCTGTATTATATTTAAATAGATGAATCTAAAGCCAAATAATAAAACGAAAAATCATTTAAAATAAGAATTCTTAATACGTTCGCGTAAAGACTGAATATAAACTGCATCAAGTATGCAATGTTGAACATATGTGTTGCTCGCTTCTTTTTATGTCATTATTCACCGAATTAGTGATGATAACAATAACCAGTAGCAAAAAATAGAAAAAAAAGATATTAATTATTGACATATTCAAGATGCATAATAAATCTTCACTTGTATCTGTATCAAACTGAATTAGTGAGGATAAGTTCAGTCTATTTTTAAATAATATACAATGCAAGAATACAAGTAGGAGCGCATCAATTCCTAGAATTGGTCCGAATTAATCGCAATCGGCATCAATTAGCAGTAGGCATGTCACAATTCCAATACAGTATTCAACTATTGGTATTGAATGATATTCGTATTGCTATATCCTTAATTTTTCCACTACAGAAGGTTTTTTTAAAGAAAACAGCGATTTTTTTATAAGGATTAACAGAAGGTAATTGAGGCCGAGGAATCAAATTCTCAAAACTTTGAACTTAGTTTCTCGATTAAATAAGCTTATGCCGTCTACTGATGATCGAACTTGATAAAAACTCGTTATTTTCTTAAAAATCTCCTTTTTTGGCGGAAAAACTAGGGGTATAGCAATACGAATATCATTTAATACCAATAGTTGAATACTGCATTGGAATTGTGATATGACTACCCCCAATCAATACCAATTGCGACAGATTTCAAGCAATTCCAAGTCTAGAATTGGAATTGGTGCATTCCTACTCTTTAGTATTCGTTCAATCATCCTCTTTTTTTGTGCAGAGCTACCGAATGGTTTATTTCCTGGTAAATCGAACCCCACCCTTAAGAGCTTCAAGAAAAATGAAATACTTATTGATACTACTAAACTTGAATTTACTATACAATCATTATAAAACTCAAACAAACAGATAGTGACGAGTATATGAAATGTAATCACTCAGTACTGTATACCATGGATGATCAATAGAGAGGGAGTATAATATTGCTACAGTCTTAGAAATGTGCAGAAAAAAATGTTAGTCTCTGCAAATTACGAGTTTGATTCTTAGAAGTTCTAAATAGGCTTTTCATGTACAACCGACTATGATTGAGCTGATGAACATTCATGTATGATCCATGTCATTGTGATTATTTTGTATTTTGAAAAACTGAATTAGTCAAAATGATAATTCATATGAAACAAGAATCTTTTGTTTATAAATTTCATGAATGAAATTATATTTTTCTCTTTTTTTTCTAATCTTACGAATGAATAAGTTTTAAAATGTCTTCAGTTATTTTTGTCTATTTTCTGCATTAATAAAAGTTCACTAGAAATTTACAAGGCAGAAAACACGTTATCCTTAAATTTTTTAAAGCATTTATTTCTCAAATTATTAGTTTCTTTCGTATTTGAATTTTACTTATAAGTATATAAAACGAAAATTTTGAAGCAATTGATATCATTACAAATATAATTAACGGATGGCCCATAATAAATTGCCCACTTTTGCATTTCATTTTTTCACAACTTAATACGTTGTATTAAAAAACAAAATATACCATAAGATGAAGCGTGAAAAGCTCTACAATTCACATAAGACCACTGTTTTTTACAGTTGCACTTTTTACCTTCAAAGTGATCAAAATTTAGAGCGATCAAATTTCGACTGTGCGAAAATTAATCGCAGAGAATTTTGCTGTTTTACAAAACAATTACAATAAGCTGACTAGCGTAAAATATAGAGCTTTTCTCGCTGCATCTAGTGATATATTTTATTTTTCTTAAAAAAAAGATATCAGGTGATAAAAACATGAAATAAGAAAAAACCAATCCATCTTGTACAAAAAAAATATCGTTTTTACATGGTCAAAATTTTATTGCTCAGCTGATTTTGAAAACAAAAAGTGCAACTATCAAAAGGTGGTCTTCCATAAATTGTAGAGCTTTTCAAGCTGCATTTTGTGGTGTATTTTGTTTCTTTTTAATAAAACGGATCAGATGATAAATAAGGAAAAAACAGGTATTGAAAAATGACTTTATCGCAGCCCCAAAATCTAATCGCTCAGAATTTTTATCAGTTTTGAAAACAATAAATACAACTGTAAGAAAACCTGTCTTGTATAAATTGTAGAGCTTTTCACGTTGCATCTAATGGTATATTTTGTTTTCTTTTTAAGTAGAAGATATCAGGTGATAAAAAGATGAAATAAGAAAAAACGAATTCATCTTTTACCAAAAACAATATCGTTTTCGCACGGTCAAAATTTGATAGCTCCAAATTTTGTCGATTTTGAAAGCAAAAAGTGCAACTGTAGAAAAAGCTGTTTTGTATAAATTGTAGAGCTTTTTACACTGTATCCCGTGGTATGTTTTACACAATATTTTTGAAATTCTACGAAATGAAAATTTCTTCCATGATGAATGTTTTTGTACAAGCTGTTTCGCTTAAAAAGAAAAAAGAAAATGTATTCTTGAGTTTCGATTCGAATAAATAAATAAGAATACCTTTTAAGTTGGAATATTACAATAAAAAAAGAATGCATAAATAGGTCGCACATGTTGTCTACCGCTATTTTTCTCGAATAGAATGAGAAGAGTTAAATTCTGAGTAACATAGATTTAAAAATAGAAGTTTTTTTGATGAGATCATTTCAAGTGCACTACTATACTATATAAATAGTCTCATTTATATGAATATTTTCTTCTTCATATAGTGAAATAATACTGATCAACAATTTGTTTTCTCAAAAATGAATGTCAAAATCTTCCTTGTAATCAAAAATCAAGATGATTGTTTGTTCTACTTTCATGTTTGTCGTCATCGTTGTTACCCTACTTTATTACTTCGGTCAAAAACGAAACTGAAAACAAGCTATATACAATCATCATTGCATGTTGCTGGTTTGTCTTCCTTTTTTCTCTTTCATTTTCATGTAATGATTAGGAAGTATGAAAAAAAAACATGTTTATTTAGACAAAATCGACATCATTTTTTTCCGGTCGATTGCATTTATAAAACGACTCTTCTTTTTATTTCAAACATAACTACTGAGTTATTAGAATCTTTTAGATTGAAAAACAAATGGCCACACCAAAATTAAACAAGGAATTATACTACAATATAGTTCGACTAAAATTATTAAACGCAACTACTTCAGATCCCAAGTTTATACTTGATCAATCACCATTTAAGGAAGATAGTGATGAACAAGATACAGATGCTTCCGCAATTCTAACAGAAATCTTGATTATTGGACGAATTTTTCCAGAATCCGAAACATTTAGGGAAGGTGCATTTCAAATTGAAATGAAAATAACACCAAATTTTCCATTTGACCCACCAGAAGTACGTTTTCTTACTCCAATTTATCATCCAAATGTTGATAAAGATGGTAAGAAGAAAAAAAACAGAAAAAAAACTGACATTGACGCTTATCATTTTTTCTAGGAAAATTTTGCAATGAGTTGTTAAAAAAAGAAGCTAAATGGTCAAATAAAATGACTTTAGTTGATGTTGTTAAAACTGTTGTACAACATATCGACAAGCCTGATATTGATCATTCACTTAGTCCTGGTTCGTTCTTCTATTTTTTAACTTTTATTTTATTAATTTAGATTTTTTTTAGAACTCGGTCACGAATATATCGAAAATCGACCTGAATTCAACCGTAAAGCATTGGAATATGTCCGAAAACATGCTTTGCCACGCAACTGATTCTACAGATTTGTTTTTCCAACGAACTAAACTTTTCTTGTTTTTATTGTCTTATATATCACAGAAATTTTCTAAAATAGTTTCGAATGTTAATACCATTTGAGATAACGAAACCCATTAAGATGTTCGTCATTCAGTTTTATAATATATCTTAATATTTATCGAAAAATTTAATCGAATATCATAAACATAATATCTTTCAAACTTTTATGACTAGAATTCAATACAACAAGTAGCATGAAGTTGCGTTGGTACTTTAATGTCGCTAACATAATGTTATAAACATGTAGTCAATTGATTAAACAGATAATATTTATGAAAAATTCTTTTAATTAACTTGTTGATATGCTGTCAAACCTCAGATAGTTCACATTTTGTTATCAGATTCTGCTTTATTTATGCATTTGAATACTTAGTTTTCAAACAATGGATTCTATTCAATAATTTAGGTATCGAAAAATTCTAAAATTTAGTTTAGAATTGAATAAGATATTTCCTGCATGAGACAAGTTTTAGTAAACATGTGTTTTAGACTGGCAATGTTTTGTTTGTACTGCTGATTATAATTTTCAAAGTAGTTCTAGGCAAACTCTAATGAACATATGATAATTAATTTTCTTGTTCAGGTTTTTTCCTGTATCACTTTAAAATATTCTGGATTTATTCAATGCTTCAAGATTTCATATAGTTATCGTTGATAGCAAAAGCATCTTATAGTGATTGCAAACAAATATCATTGTTTAATTCATGTAATAGTACATCATGGAGTACATTTTTAGTTTTGGTATTACTTTGATTTTAATAATAATATAATTTACAATAAATGGATATTCTGTTACATTCTTAGTTGAAAAGACAACGTTAAGATATTTAAGAAGTGAAAAGTCTGCTTAACTTTGCTTCTCTTCTATTATTAAAAAAAGAAAAGAAACAAATCTATTATAAGGTAATAATTATTGTTTTACTTAGTTATGTTCCTTGATAGAAATTGTGAGACCTGGCTCTGTTTTCTTTCCGCAAGATCGTCTTTTTATTTTTGAGAACTGATTGATTTATACAAGAAAGTTTCGAATCAGATGTCAATCGATTAATAAATTTTAGACGATTTCTTTTATGTGCAAATTTATTGAAAATAGAAGACATTTTTCCTATGTAAATGCAATTATTGAAAAAGATTCGATTCTTTCGAATGAACTATAGGCTGATCTATCATTAAAAAAATTCAATATTTGGATGAATATTTTTTTTCTGCGAATAACCATACTAAATATTATCTTTAACTATTGTAGATTTCAGAGTTAATGGACGCAAACATTTTTTGAACAACTTTTGATTGACTAATGCTATCGAGCTCGAACATGTCTATCTGTATAACATTTGTTTGAGTGAAAAATGTTTTCCCTGATTGTTTATACATCAGTATGTTTTTCATTCTCTGTTGCCATAAAATTTTCATGTTAAATTAATCTCAAATTATACCATATTGTAGTCCGAATTATTTTTTATACATAGTAGAACCTCCATATCTCTATAGTACTATTTCGACCTTTTTCTTCGACGAAATCTTTGTGAAATATGATAATTTTACCGGATGTATAAGATAACTCAGACTACAATTTGGTATAGTTAATGATTAATTTATCACAAAAATTTATGAGAAGAGAGAATGAAAAATATTTCGGTGTACAAACAGTCATGGACTACGCCAAAAAACTCATTTTAAAAAAAAATACAACTGGAATGATGAAAACTTTGTTTTTGTAGTATCAGTTGTTGTTTTTGATGGTTCTATATCAATATTCATTATTTGATTATTATTCAAAGAAATAAAAGATCTGTAACTATTTCATCAAGCTTTGGGTTTTTATTTGTGAGAATAAAAATAAAATAAAAATAGAGAAAAAAAGAACAGTTTTTATTTAATGATGTTAAGAATTTTTCCAACAGCAACAGTTTGACCTTCATCACATAATGCAAATCGACCAACTCGAGGAAAATGGTCAAATAATTCCAAACAAATAGTTTGTCCAGATTGTGATAATTCAAATATTGCAATTGCAACTTGATCTTGTTTTATATATTTTGGACCTTCTAAAATTTCTTCACGTGTTTTACGGTCAATTAATGCTATTAATTCTTTTAATCGAACTTCAACTACTGCTGCATGAATATGAAGAACAGCTAAGTAACCTGGATAAATTTTCCATTGACTTTTAATTATCATCACCTAGTTTTGAATATATAAATATATATTTCAGTTATTTATTAATTTATTTTACTTCTGATTTAAAGATTCTTCCAACACGACATGGTTGTTCTTTAGCATTGCATAAAATAAAACCAGGTGAAATTACCTAAAAATCTTGATTAAAAAGTGATCATTAATAAAAGGAGAACACTAACTTTTTCTGCAACATTTTTTAATTTAAGTCGAACATTTGCTTCATAAACACAAGATTCAACTTCATCATTTTCATAATAAATATTTGTAATTTCAGCATGTGTCCGATTTGGCATCAATACACATTCATCACCAACACGACAGCACCCAGATGCAATCTTACCCATAACAATTGTACTATCCATTTCCTATATAAAAAAGAATTGAATTTTTTTTTTTACAAATAACAAAAACAAACACTGTATCGTTCAAAGATGAGCATTCGAAATGGAGCACGAATCATAAAATCCCGATCTTCTGAAAAATTGATGTATTGATTAAGAATTGTTTCTCTAAAACGAAAAAATTTATGGATTTGCAAGAATAAATTTTTTAGTTCTTTAACTTACGGTGAATTGTTCTTTTTTTTTGAGTTTCGTATTCAAATATATCAACTTGATTAGATTACCCTTTGCTTCGTTATCAATCATTATTTGAGCATAATGTTTAGATTCTAAAAATGCAATATTATTTTCATTTTGTTGTTTGTTGATAATGTCATCGATGAAATGATTAAGAATAGCATGACATTTATAATTGCGGAATGTTTTATTTAAAAGTAAATCAATAAAATCTGAACGTTCTATTTGTGATTGTTCAACGAATTCCATTATTATATCATTTTTCATGGATGTTGTTTCTTGATTACTAAATGTGTTAGCTTTGATTTTTCGTAAAACACCTGAATTGTAACATGTTGTAAAATCGTATTTGAAATCTTTTTTAGCTTCATTCTTTTTGTCAAATTCCACTTTTACTCTATCTACAAATGGTTGTAGGAGATGTGCAAAGACATCATTAATGATTTGATCACTAGTATACTGTCTGTAAAGAAATATTAAAAAAATAATAATTTTAAAAATATAGAAATTATATTACTTTAGCTTTATCATTTGTTCACTTAATGTATTAATTTTTTTTTCAAATTCTTGATTTTTATCATCTTGTTTTTTCTTTGTTGATATCATGTCGTTTTTCACCATCATTAATTCAGTTTTAGTTTGAATAATGTTATTCTAAAGAGCAAGACAGGGGTAAACAATTGATTGTTATAACAAGGGCAATACATACTGAGAGTTTGTTGAGACAACTTTCAAGACTAGATACAATATCATTAATTTTTTTTTTCAAGATCGTTGATATTGGTTGGTTCAATTAAATATTTCATTTCTTCTAAAGGCGTCGTAAAATCGTTTAGTTCGGTACTATCATTATTGATCATTTCGCTGATTTGTCGACAGTATTGTTGAATTGACTTTAAACAACTTGAAGGAAAATCGGGTAAGTTTGTGCAAATATCAAGCAGAAAATTAGTTAGATCAATAAATTTATTAATAATATTTGCTTCCTCATTTTCAATTAATCTTAAACTGATTTGTTCAGCTTTTTCATATTGACCAATTGATTCAAAATATATTGCATTTAATTTGATGATACGAGGACTTGTTGTTTCAAATTTTTCTTGTAATTGTTTAAGACATTCACGAGCAATCGGTTCATTTGAACAATGTAAAGCTGATTTAAATACTTGTTCAAGTATGAACCATTTTTCATCACCTAATGTTGATAAATCATATTGAGATAAAACTTTTGTCCATAATTCAATTATTTCACCATCGAGACTGTAATCTTCACGACAATATTTACGAATTTTTTCAATAGTTGATTCCATTGTTTTTAAAGATGATGTCGAATTGTTTCCGAACAAAAAAAAATATAAATGGTGGGACCTGTGGGATATAGTACGGACCCACACGGCAAAGAGTATAGTGAAATAAGAGAAACAAAAGCGAGTCCAACATGATTGGTGTTTTCCGATTTTGAGAAGGGCCAAATATCACTTAGGTATCAGTGGATAGAGAAAATTTTTCTCTATCATATGGTGATTTTGGTTTTCTATAAAAAAGTGGCATTCAAAAGCTCCGCTAGATGTCGTTAGTAATTTTTTTAACACGATTGGCTGAAATTATCCTCACTTTACTCATTCTCATCATTGTTTGACTGTGACAGTAAGTTCCATGCGTAGTTAGCTACCAATCAGTAATGATCTCTTAAACCGGACATAGGCCTATAAAAATAATATTACTAAAATGATTATATCATTTTATAAGTTCAAAATGAAATATTAAAAGTTCTTCAAAAAGTGTTAAGATTTGTGGCGCCATCTCAAAGTGCATTTTCCGCTATTGATTTTTTCACTTCGCTGTCGTGTGGGTACGTAGTACGTACGTAGGTCATGCCAAAAGTTTTTAGATTCTCGATTGACTTAATAGATATATACGAGTTTGATAGTTGTTATGGTAGACCAAAGTGTTACAAGAAAGTCCACAAAGTTTTAGCTCTTGCGCATTTCTCCTTTTGGTTTGGTGTAGATTAAGTGTTACGCTACTAATACATTTTTTGCCATTGCTACGAGTCTCACATGAGACCAAATTCGAGTTATGATTTCATTTGATTACAAAAAGAAATTGTCACAGCAAGAATAACTCGAATCCTTACACAAAGCATTTGGTGACTCTTGTGTTTCACATGGCATAGTTTACAATTGGTTTGCTGAATTTAATCGTGGCAGAGATCAGTTTGAAGATGAACCTCATGCTAGTTGACCGAGAACTACGGTCACTCCAGAAAACATCGAAGCTGTTCGTCAGCTGGTCAACGTTGATCCACATATTACCTACCAAGAGATAGAAGACATCTTACAGATTGGATCGGCAGCAACTAAATCTATCCTTCATGATTATCTTAGTTTAAGGAAGCTTACATGTCGTTGGGTGCCTCATTTTTTTCACTGAAGCTCAAAAACAGGATCGTGTTGACTATTGCCTGGAAATGCTCGAAAGGTTCGACGGCGATGGGTGAAAACGTGTGTATGATATCATCACTGATATTGAAAGTTGGCTCTGCTATTATGATCCAAGGACGAAGCGTCAAAGTCAAGTTTGTGTGGCAAGCAACGATCCTCGTCCAACCAAAGTTCGCAGAAAACGTTATGTGGACAAACACATGTTTGCGATTTTCTTGATGAAATCTGATTTTAGCACAATCATTCTTCTTACAAACAGTAAAACAAGTACAGCTAAATGCTATGAAAATGAACACCTCTCGAATGTTTTGAAACAAGTGGAAAAAGATTGACGCCTCAAGAGTCTTATAATTCACCATGATAATCAATCAGTACACAGGGCAGCACAAACTCAGATGCTCAATACGTTAAGTTGCTGGATCATCCAGCGTAGTGTCCGGATTTGAGTCTGTGCGACTTCTAGCTATTGCAAAAAAATTAAAGAACAGCTTCGCGAAAAAAATGACCAGGACATTAATGAGCTTCATGCAGCTGCCCAAGAAAAAATAGACGGTCTCCAAAAAGAAGATTTCTACCAATGCTATGAACAGTGATTCGAAAGAATGAATAAGTGCATATGTGTACAAGGACAGTACTTTGAACAAATATAATAAAATCATTTTAAACTGAGCTACCAGTATTGCAAATCTAAAAGCTTTCAGCATGACCCACGTACCAATGACGGCTATAGAGTTATTTTTTAGTCACATATAAGTCAGTCGAAGGTGTCGACAATTCATTTTTCTCCAACAGATACAGCAAGTATGTGAGTTACATAAAGTACAGTTAGCGCATACTAATCTGTCAGATGACGAGGAATACAAACAATAAATTATTTTTTGTTACCCTATTAGAGTTAGTAAATATATTTTTTTTTTATTTTTGGAAATATTTTCTATA
>CAJNSZ010003345.1:0-11462 GCA_905329745.1 Rotaria sp. Silwood2
GATATAATAATTATACCTACAATTTAATGTGCAATTGTTGTTCAAACAAAATGAATCGACGCTCTAAAAATAATCTGCAAATATTTGAGGAGAAAAGCTAGGTATCAGGACCTTAATGAACATTGCGCGTCAAAAGTCTGATGAAATAAAAAGTTTTTTTGAATACTTTTTGTTTTTCGTGGTTGACTGACCATGGAAGCATCGTATAATAACAATATTATTTTGTAGTTTTTCATGTCATTTTTTTCTTAGTACTGAGGTGTGTTTTTCTTATTGTATTTCATATTCAAGAGTTTTTCGAATTGAATAGGTGTATACATATAGTACTCGATCTCTGCTATTCAAACATATAATTGAATTAAATTAATGTTGTGTAGTTTTAATACACGACTTAAAAGAAAAAAATGAAAACCAGACTTTTGACGCACACTGTAGTATCCATGACTGAAAGTATTGTTCAAAATCAACTTTATTAATTGTACATATATTTGACATCTGATAATCAATATACATTAGAGTATAAAATTTTCAACATAAAAATCTTTTAAGAGTTGTACTATCAAGTACAATAAAATTGTCGTTTGTGCAGATCATGGTTTACTGGTTGACAAGCAGTAGATTGCTAATGACAAAAATAATTAATAATTGTCAACTTAGAGCAAAAGTATGCGCAAGATGATACGAATGACTATTTTGTGTTGTTGATTCTACAAATAATTGAACAATGATGCAACTGCATATTTTCAGTTTATAATGTAAATCATCAAGTTTAGTAGACATATATTCGATCGTTGGCTGTTGAGTGGAAAAAAAGAGACAGCTCGTGGAAATGAATAGAAAAAAATACACAGAAAAACAAACAAATGTGTATATATATCTACATGAAAAAAAGAAGCTATTGTAGAGCAACATGGAAAGAAAAATTCTTCGCAAGAAAACGTATAAGTACATGAATTTGTTAGTAATAAGGCATTGAGTGTGTAAGAAAAGAATTTAAAAGATACGCCAAATAAAATACAATGTAGAAAGAAAGTGTACGTATAGCATTTGCTAAAATAACTGATCACTATTAGTTGCTTGTGAAAAAGATAAAATAAGATGCTCTTTTTGTCATTTTTCATATTTAAAATTGTTGTAAAAGTCACACAGTAGAGAAATTAAATTAAAATGTAGATTAATTAAAACCTCAAACAATATTTTTATCTTGAGCCAGTTAGGCAAAAATCTGTTCCCAAATTTCAGTATTTGTATTATTTTTGATTGGACCATCATGATGGCTAGTATTTTGACGATACCAAAGATCAATGTGATTTCGGAACTGTAGTATATCGTAAATTTTTTTTGTTTTTTCTAGCTTTTCTTTTGTACAAGTTTTGTTAAGAAAATTATTAACATATACAAAAGAAAGCTATAGATTTGTGCGATTGAGTTACATCCAAATGAGTCATACAGATATTTCGATTTTTTACATTGAAGATAAAACCTGGTCAAGAGTTCCTTAACGAATTTCCAGGGAGTTCTCCCGAAAAATCCCCGAAGATTCACGATAGAGAGTTCCTGAAGGCTTCGAAAGGAATTTATCGGGGATCCCTAGAGACTGTTCAAAGAGCAATTGTAAAAGTGATTCTGTAGTCACTCGTAAAAGGTAGTTTTCCAAGCCATATATAAGTGACCACATGACATTTATCAGTGATATCATTACTGAGTGGCATACTTACCTATCTACCTACCTAACTATCTATTTACGTCTCTATCTACCTATCTATCTATCTAGCTAACTATCTACCTACCTATTTGCCTACCTATGAATCTATATACATAGCTAGCTACCTATCTACCTAGCCACCTAACTATCTATCTATCTGTCTAACTGCATAACTATCTATCTATCTATGTTACAGTATACTTGTCTTCCAAGGGACTAAATATCAATGATAATATCACTGAGATTTGTCATGGACTCAAAATCAACGAAAAACATATTCCCTGGAGAATTTCGAAGGAGTATGTTGTTTCCTCCCGACTCCCCAAAAACAAGGGATATCCTGAAATATCCCAAGATAGTCGCTGCATCTTAGGAACTTCCTGTGGAACTTTCTGAGATTCCCTGATGACTCACTGGGGATTTCTCTAGGGAGAATGGGCTAAAGAAATAAAATCCTTGCACTCTTCTTTCTCTTCTGAGCTAGTGACATTTATAAAGCACACGGACATTTGAATGCTGTGACTTATTCGTATCATCTTCATTGGCTAGTAAGTGTTTCCGACACTTTCTTACTATTAAAAACAGGTGTAGTTGAGCATTCTACTTTAACATCACGAATTGATTCGTTAATACTATGAATAGAAATGTTTTTGATCTTGCAAACTCTTCTCGTAGCTTTTTGATATCCATTAAGTGCAACGGTGACACTACAGTTTCCTTTACAAAATACATGATAATCTCTCTTATCCCATTTTTTAGCGAACAACTATATCAACAATTACCACGAAGCCAAAGCAACCAAGTTTTTTAAAGATAGAAATGGGTCCTAAATTTTCTCTTTCTTTTCGAATTTTAAGTTTAAGTAATTAAAAGCATTGATACAATTAGAAAAACAAAAACTTTTCATATACATACTAGGAAAAGTCAATGAAAATGTCATCCTCGGGATGCATGGTTAGCATCTTTTATCCATCCAATCAAGCGTAATAACTATAAAAGTATTTATAACTGCATCTAGAACATGTTTTAGAAAAAAAAATGGTCTCTTTTTTAACCTTTCAGCTAAACACAAAATAGTAACGTCATGATGAAGAATTAGATTGTTCCAATCATTTTTTGGGCAGTTAAGACTTATGCATTGAGTAATTTAAGGTATAGAACAATTCAGCAGAGATACGAATTAACTTTCATATTGAGAAGAACAATAACTTTAAATTTCTTTTTCCATTTTCTCAAAAGTTTTTTCTCCTACTTGATCGTTATACATCGGCAAAATTGGTTCCCAATTTTCAAGACAAATTTGTATTTGTTCCGGTGAAACGTTTGTTTACGGAGGATGCTTGTCATTAACATCGACGCAAGATTATATAAGAGATTTTTTAAATTGTTTTCTGAAGAGGAAATCATTTTCATAATGACAAACGTTTTTCTGCTAAATTCTTCGATTTCCTATGTAAAACACAAGTGAAAAAAAGAACTTTTTAAATAAATAAGTGCAACTAGTTCAATTCTTTTTCTTCTATTTTCTTATTATCTTACTCTTTTGAATTACACAGATGAGTGTTTGAAGACAAATCAGATCATATAGGTGAGAGAGAAGAAAAAATTCTGAGAAGCATCCATTGTAAGAAAGAACGGGAGAGAGATAGAAGGAGAAAACATGTTCAAAGACACAAAAATGACAAGGAAATAGGAAAAATTTATCTATTTGCTTGCAACGATGTTACAATGAACAATTTGTATTTTGATAAGGAGAAAGAGGAAAATTTAATGTAAAAGATTTGATCATATTCGCAATATTTGAACTTGAATAACAGTATGTACAGGTTGGCCCAAAAGTAAGGAAAAATAATGGGTATCCGATAATAACTGATGAAAAACTGTAAATGATATTTTTTATACTTTTTATTGATGTAGAGAGCTGAAACTTTTATTACATATATATCTAATTAAGACCTTTTATTTCTGAAAATTTTAGCTCTCTACATCAATAAAAAGTATGAAAAATATCATTAACAGTTTTTCATCAGTTATTATCGGATACCCATTATTTTTCTTTACTTTTGGGCCACCCTGTATATTTTATAAAAAGTAATGATTGCAATATGTTTAAAACAGATGACAATGAATTCAGAAAGATATTTGTTGTATATTGAGAGACTTGGTAAAAATACAAGAGAAATTGTAGTTATCTGTGGACGAAGTTTGGGTATTCAAGCAGCTTCAAATACGATAAAAATGAGTAAAACAGCTGTGTGTTTTTTTTTGTCTCTGTTACAATTAAAGTCTTATTAGATGCGGGAATAATATTTATTAATAAGCTGTTTTTTTTCTTCTTACTAATCTTTGACAAAATATTTCTGATGATGATGACAAAAATATCGCAAAGAAAGAGAGATATTTTTACTGCAACGACAACAGTAATTGCGCTTCGGCACGCTAAAATAGATAGTTATTTTCATCACGGATCAGCATGAAAGAGGATACATATAGCTAATTGACGCATGCGGCAATTTGGCAAAGCTTAGTTTATTTCGACCCTTTAGTATGAAACTCTAGCTGCTATAAGATAAGGCGATTCAAATTTTCCTTAGATAATACATTGATCGAAGAAAACATATCTTTTTCCAGAGTAACACTATGTTTTGAACAGGCAATGTTCATATCAATGAGCTAAAAGAAAACAAACTCACCAGACAGCTTGCATCAACCACAGCCATATGCAGCAAGAGAATTATTTAAATTTTGAACAATAGATTGTGACTAGTTATCAACACATGCTGCCAACAGGAAGATTTGAAGTGGTTTAAATTTATTATTTGATGCTGTCAAATTAAGATATCTTCCGTATTTTAATTGTCTTAATTCATGAAAAATAGGAGTAAACTTAGCATAAGTTTGATCACGAGACTGTTCAGTTTCGTTGGATGGTACAACAGGAAATATGACATTTTCTATTTTAAATCTGTCATTAAGTTCCATTTCATTAATGACGAAACTCATAATCCATTAAAAGAAGTGTTGACGCTTTTTGCAATATTGATGCTATCAAAATTCATAAGTAAAGATATAAATCTTATTTGTGATTGTTCTCATTCTGGTATCAATTGAATATATTGGTTGATAGTGATATTTAAAATGTGAATATTATGTACGAATATGTAAAGAAATTGTGAAGAAAAATATTGAAAATGTTCATGTGGAACACATTCAATATTACCTCAGTAACTAACATTTGTATAAGTTTGATTTTACTCAATGAAAATGTCAATCATAGTTAATTCGTTATTTGATAGAATTTTACGACGAAAAATACGAGTTATTCGAAAGTATTTTTTGGCGCCTTGGACACTTAATAGACATAGAATATTATAAATGTTTAATAGAGCTATTCGAATGTTCACGTCATGTTGTCAGCAAGATAAGAGTCGTTAGAATATCTTTTTCCGTTGCTTTCGACTTTCTAAAAGAAAATTGCTAATCATAGATTACAACAAAGAAAACTAATGACGATTGGCTTGAGACATGTTCGTCACATTTGAATACACTGGTAAAATTACAGTCAATATCTTATTCATCAGTGGTAAAACAGTCATTTTCATCAGCATTTTTACTTCAATCGTTTGAACTTGATGAAGATAATGTATCAATATTAGTTCTATGGTGTTGTTCATTAATGAAAAGAAAATAATAAGAATAAAGATAATAAGCTACAACATAAACTATTACTCCTCTTGTTATTTTTCAGAAAGTGTTTTATTATTTGTATTGATGCATAGATACTGCTGAAGGTATTTACGGCAACGACATAAACTTGATCTATATGAACCATGTGGAAAATATCTAACAGACTGTAAAGTAATCTTCCTATTTATTGTATTTTCTATTCATCTTTTTTCTTATTTTTTTCGCACATTATTGCAACGAAAATATATGAATTCAACACGCACTGACAAACCATTTTAATGTGATTTTTGATGAAGGTCTCATTATTGGTTGTCGCTACTATGTGTATGACTGCGAAAAACACGGTTCACAGCTGCTCGAAAAGTTTGATTGTTGGTTGAATCATGTTTTTGTTTGATAAAGTCTAAATAACATCAAAGAAGCATCAATAACATAGACTGACGAAATAGAGAAATTACTCATAACTATGAAAGAGTTTGGCCTTATGGATTTTTGTGTGCCAAAGTGTGTTTAGTACTTTTAATAAAAAAACAATCTTTACTAATTGTAAAAATCTGTAAGATCATATTTTATTAACTATATGCCATTAACAAATTTGTCATTTATCAGATCATCGTCTTTCTATGACGTAACTCGTATTAATTCAAATTTGATTTATATCTTTGATGATGGTAGATATTTTTTAGTGAAATGTTACCTCTAATTAAGTTAGGTTCTCGTTATATTACATCTTTGTCAAGTTCATTTTTGAGTTCAGCTAGAAAATAACATAGTTTAGTGACTTTTTGAAAACTATTAGATAGAGTATCTCAAATACGCGAGTTCAAGAAGGGTGTGCGTGGACTTTCACTTCTACTACACGTCACACCCACACTCAAAGACCTTCACATCTCATCGAAATTGCTATGAATATTCTTGCAAGCTTACGAGACAAGCAATCACAGAAAAGTATTGGGGTACAATAATGAAGGCTTTGAAGAGAGCCATTTTAAAACGAAAAGAGATTAGAGATCAAAAACATATCCAAAATAGAGACGGAAACGGAATCAAATTGTCGAAAAATTCGAATTCAGGTTGAGTTTTTGAGAAAATGGGTTGAAACAAATTGAATGTGCGTTCCACCTTCTCAATTTCACTCGATCAAAATCTTGTGATTTACTGTTCAGAAAAATAATCTAAATTCACTTCAATATGAACTTTGCCGTTTTCTGCTGCGCAGTCCTACATATATTAGTTGATTTTCATGAGAAACTCATTACTCTGATTTTTTTTTCATATCCAATGTGTCAGAACTAATTTTACTGTCACTGTTGCATCCACGTCTCGATATAATTTTATTGTATAAATTACAGGTTATTGTCAGAAAACTTTTCATTCCATTTTCTAAAAAACCATATGCAAAAAATTGTTATAATAAGTAAGTTTTGACTTACAGGCCTACAACATTAAGATTTCCGAAAAGTGATTATATTCAAATTGCCATTGTATCTTTCCTCGTTTTCAGCGATCTTTGGCCGCTTAGTAGCCAACCTAAAAACTTTCTCAAATTTTGTCGTGATTAGGGCTTTTTCTTGTTAACCTGTAGTCTATTTTCTATTTGACGAGTAGTTGAGTTAAGGATGTATTCATCCGCATGCCTTCTTCGCTATGCTTTCCGCACTCGTGGCTAGAAAAATTCACGAATCCTGCTGAGATAACATAATGGACCATGCTAATAATGATGAAGAAATACGCGATATACGCCTCATGAGACGCTATGGGCGCACATGTATAAACAAAATTTCTTCATTAACATTAGTACGCACTAACAAAAAGAACTCTGTAGGATGTACATAAGATATAAACTTTAGTATTCTAGTATGGTGCAAATCTTAAATGTGGAGATTTTTGACGTAAAAATGCGATAAAGTCTTGTTGTACAAACCAGTTTGCGAAGAAGTGAACGTTTCACATACAAAAGTGAAGTATTTATTCAGAAAATTACGAAGTATTTTATTTTTTCTTGGACTGAAAAGTCCAAAATCGACAACAGTATGGATAAAACAATAAGAGATGTGATCGATAAACAATCAAAACTATTAATCGCAACTTAATCAACAAAATACACAAGAGCTCGACTCGAAAATAATCGATTGGTTGACTAGCAATTACCTGAAGAGCTTTTCGTTATTCAGTTATTTTCAAGCTCGCGTTGTACCAATGATTATTGTTGTAATCGAGTTCATTTGATTTGTTCGTAGTGAAGGAGATGTAGTAAAAAAAGTGCTCCAATATTTTTTGAGTCAAACTTTTTGAAGGCCAAAAATGAGAATTGATTTTTTCCGATGGATAAGTGAGGGTGGGTGAATGGTGGTGAGAGCTACTAGAAAAGCTTCTCCAGCTCATCTTACACAACACAAACCGTATTTCAAGTCAGTATTGTAGAGCTACTTACATGAACTAGTGTTGCATGTTGCAGTATTGGCATACCGATTCTTCAGATAAACAGAGTTTAGACAGGTACCGTCGGATATTGTCTTAATCTATGTAGTTTGTGCTAAGCCATCATTTTTCGACTTCAATTTATTCGACTTGTTTATCCTCATTAATGCATTAGAGCTTCAATTGCAACTCTCACGAGCTTCGATTATGTCAATAGTGTCAAAGTTGACAGTTAAATTCAATTGAAAAAGTACTCTTCAACTTTCATCTTTCAAGTTTGACACTACTGATTAAATTGAATTATTGAAAATATTCGTCCCATCATTTCAAATTGCATTTCTTTTTCATGAATAATGTCAAAATATCATTTGAAAATAAGTTGATATTTATTTTTCAAGTTTCTTGAATAAAATATTTCTAATATGAATTAATATGAAATAAAAAAGATGAAAATTGATTAAAATAAAAAAAATGAATTTGTTTGAGTAAAAAAAATAAGATTTGAAAAGTATTTTAAATAATATATTATTATATAGCACAGGTTGAACATAGAATATCATGTTGATCATTGTAAAAATTTTCTCCATTGTTAATTATACGATGACATTTCATACACTGAAAACAATCAATGTGAAAATTTTTCCCTTTAAATGTTCTATATTTATCAATTATAGGTCTTAAACACTTTGAACATCGTGGTTTAAAATATTCATTGTAACATTGAATACAACAAGGTTTCGAATTTTCTACTTGAAATTTTGAATCAATTATTATTTTATCACATTGATTACAACGAAAACAATCTGAATGATAAGTTTTTTCATTATAAATTATTGATTTTCCAACAGATATTGATTTAAAGCATTGAGCACATTTAGGTGCAAAATATTCATTATAACATTGAATACAATAACGTTTTGAATTCTGTGTTGAAAATTCCATATCAATTATGATTTTATTACATTGATCACATCGAAAACAATCTTGATGATAAGTTTTATCATTATAACTAATCAATTTTCCATTTAAAATTGGTTTGAAGCATTGTAGACATTTCGGTAGAAAATGTTCATTGTAACATTCAAGACAATAAAATTTTGAATTATTTATTGAAAATTCACTATTCATTATTACTTTATTACATTGATTACATCGAAAACAATCTGGATGATATTTTTTTCCATTGTAAACAGTAGATTTTCCAGTAGATATCACTTCAAAACATTGTTCACATCGTGGTGCAAACTGTTCATTATAACATTGAATACAACAGGCTTTTAAATTATGTTTTCGTAAATCTTTTTCATCAATCAATGATTTATGACATTGAGCACAATAAAAACAATTTTTATGATAATTTTTTTCATCGAAAATAATTGATTCTTGACTAAGAATAGGTTCTCGACAAACATAACATATTTTAGCTTGTGCTAATTCACATACTGAACATATAGCTTCTCCATTATCATGAACTTTATATTTACTATTTATTGAATTATTAAGATTTCCATTACAAATAACACATGTAAAACAGTCAACATGATAAAATCTATTGTTGAATTTGATTTCAGTTCCATTATTACGATCAATTACACGTTTGCATTTATCACAATAACAATACGACTCATTACCAATTAACTAAATATATACTATTACAATGTCAACCATTTTATCCAGTATATAGCACGTATGCGTTCAAATTTTCATCTTTTTTAAACTATTTTCACCTAATAAGGTTTCCAATAATAGGTTTTTATTATTGATGAACAAGCACATGTATATATATATATATGAAGGCTGTCTTTAATGTTACGAAATTATTTTAAAATTTCTCATTCTTACATAAATCATAAGTAAGCTCTTTACAAATTTGACAAATGGTTCAAGCTACTTCCAACGTAGTAAATAAATGCAGTTTCGAGTCTATATTTTTTACAATGAGTGAGAAACTGTAGAAGCATTATCATAGACACTTATTGACCTATTTTTGAACAATTTCAATTGATAAACTTGCTAAACAACTATTGAGTTTCATTGATAAATGATTGAAATTGATTAGACAATAAAGTGTTGATCATCGTACGAGAATATATTTGACTAATCAGAGATATGGAAAATTCTTTCAAACTATCGTAGAATATATAGTAGATAATGAATTAGATCATTTGCCAAATCAAATTTTTCGTCATGATCAACTTCATAAGCAAACGATTTAGATGAATTTTCTATACTTCTCTATATGTTTTTACCAATTTAATTGAACACAAATCCTTGTTATGCAAAAGTAGCCGATGTTTGGTTCGTAGGAAACATTTATTGTCTATTAAAAAAAAAATAATGATGACAAGATTTGAATTATATTGAACAACTAAAACACAATAATAAAGATTAAAGATGAAGGAAAATATTTAATATTCCTTTATATAAACCGATGATAAATAAAATACCAGCGACATCAATATTAATCATTGGTTATAATGCTATTTAAATCCACGAAATATTACCAAATCCATATATTCTTATTTTTATTTCAATAAATTCTTTCGATTTAAAACCATTTCGTAAAAATATCAAGAAAATTGATAAAATAGTGCATTAGAATCTTATTCAAGTTTCTCATCCATTTTATAAACTATAGACACGAAACTTCACATTTATTTACAAGTCAGTAGCTTGAACTATTTTGCAAATTTGTAATGAGCTTACTTTTGATTTATGTAAGGACAGGAAATTTTAAAATTACTTCAGAACTTCTGCTATACTCTTTATAGATATATATATGCTCGTTAATCAATGATGAATATCGATTATTGGAGATGATATTAGATCAGCACAGTTTAGAAAGAGTGGAAATTGTTTTAACAGTTTTAAGATACTCAACGTATACGTGGTAGACACTCGATCATATAGACACTGTTTAAAATCTTTCACATATAATTAAACTGCACAAAGATCTTTAAAAATATGTTCTAGAATGATTGATCTTTAATATAACTCTGACATTTGTGTTGACACAATGTTTTACGCTTAATTTTTGTTTGTTTCTATTTTTATTTTTTCATTTGATAATTAAGATTCTACATATTTGATCATATCCAAACCTGTTTTCCAATGACAATCTATGAAAGATTGAAAAAGGAAAGCTAAAACGTTAGATCTATCTCAGTTAGCTTTATCAATAAATCAACTCTCACATCGCTCTAATCCGAGTTAATGAGAAGTGCGAGTTAAAGATATTTTGAATATTATGATAAATAAAGACCTTTAAAAAATAGGTTTGTTTTTAAGTAGAAAAACAATAATGTTTCAAAAAAGATCTTTCATAATTTGAATGACTCTTTCCAACTGAATATTATTTATAAAATTGTAAAGGACAATCTGTGAGAAGACTTCTATAAAGCTATAAGATCAATTCAATTCTCTGCATCTTGTTTGAAACAAAATAGTCATACGAAGAAAAAATGATAAAAATTTATGAAAACAATAACAATAAATGTCAGTTAGAAGTTTCGTTAATCAATTTGATTTATTTTTCAAACAAATACTCATTGAATACTGATACTGAATATAAAACGTCACGCCTTTAAAAAACATATTATCGAATCCTTACTCATTAATCACTCCAAATGCAGATGAAAGAAATCTAAAC
>CAJNSZ010003347.1:0-11456 GCA_905329745.1 Rotaria sp. Silwood2
TGCAACATTTACTATTTAGTTTTCGAAAATACTGTTTCGATTCGCAGATTTTTCAAACTGAAATGCTTGTAGTGGAAGTTGATGTCCTTTTTTGAGTCACGTCGCTAACGCTAGTTTTTTAGTCATAACTCTGACGAACAAGAATCCCTAGAGTTATTTCTTTCAAGGTGTCTGGAACAACTTAGCATACGTATAGGATATAAAAAATCAGCTCTAGATAAGCTGATTGTCCAGAGCTATATGCATTTCAATTTTGCGAAGTCACGTCGCTAACAAATGATTTTGCCCATATATAGAAGAAAATTGTCAATATTTATATCTGAAAAGAGGAGATATAAAAAACTTTGTGATGAAATTTTCTTGAAAAATTCACTAAAACATCTATATTTATCTAATGAGATCAGATTCATATCAAAACTAATTTATCATTTGACAATATTTCCTCCTTAGATTTTGTTCGATTGACTAAAAAGTTGTTTTTATCATTGTATTGAAATAAATGAAGACGGCAAGTTTCTGCTTACATTCTATCTGTTGTCTTTTTTCTCGATATAAATTTCATGTCATAAAATTCCGAAATAAAACTGGTTTGTATTGTATTTGTTTGTACTTTACAATGCAACTTCTTTTTTCTTATTAATATAGTCTCTACTAAACTTCTTTGTTTGTTTTTTTTTTATAAAATATGATTAGTTGTATGTCAAAAGATTTAATAAAGTAAATTGTACTTAAAGTAATGATTGATAACCTATATTTTCTGAAGAATGAGAAAAAGGTCAACAAAAAAAGTTCGAACAAACGCACGACTCTTTCGTACTTTTGTACAAAATAAATTCTTTCGAAATAAACTGATGTTCTTGGTTTTTAATACAGACTTATTAAATTTATTACAAAGTGTAAATTTAAAGAAAGAAAATTATAAATTAAAGCTGATTTTTCTTTTTACAAAGAACCAATTTGTTAGACTTTATTAAAGAAAAACAAAAAGAAACAATCCAAAAGAAGACTCTAGTTATCGTTAAACTAGTTGCTTTCAATTTAATTGATGATAAAAAGCACCCATACGGACTAACATTAGTTTATCACTGAAGATATCTTGTAAGATCAGCAACTTACGCTTTTTCTCTTGTATTCGTCGTCTAATTTACTTTGTCTACTAAAAAGAAGAAAAAATTCGCAGTTTATGTGTTTATGAAAGGTGAAGCGACAATAAAGTGCACACGATAAGCACATGTATATGCAGAACGAATAAAAAATCTATGATTGTTTACTTCATGCAAAGAAAGAAGAAAAAAAAAAAAAAAAAACTTTTTTACTCTTAAATCATTGACAAAGAATGAAAAACCAAATGTTTATTTTTAGATAAAAGGAAAATGTTATTTCAATTACTTATTATTCTTGGAATAGGTCTTTTTGGATTTATATTATATAAAATAGGAGATCATTATTCTCGTCAATATTTGGGTTTTAATTCAATTGATCATATTCCTGTATGTATACCTGGCTCATCGTTTGCTCCTGCATTAGTCTGTGTACTCGGTTGGGGAGGATGTAAACGTCGACAATTACGGCGTTTACTTGATTTTTATTCATCACATCAGATTCCAACAGTATCATGGATTAATCCAATGTTCAATTGTTTATTTGATGTTGATATAAAACAAATTGAACGTGTACTAGATATTCTTCTTCATGAAAATCGTACGTCGAATAAAATTATTATTATTCATCTTCATTCAAATAATGGTGCACTCGTCTTCTCTCATATGCTTGATATAATGAAGACAAATGAACATTATAATCCATTATTATCCAATATAAAAGGAATTATTCTAGATTCATCACCATTTATACGTTTTAATAATTCATCTAATTGGATTATTGTATCAGCAATTAGTATATCTCAACCATGTGTTAGTATTATATTGAATCAAGCACGATATTTTCATTTATTTTGGACACCATTAATAAGTTATTATTTATTTGTACGATTTTTTTATCAATCTTATTTTTCATCACATTCATCATTGCCAAAAGATAAAATACGAGAACTTCTTAATAGTATACCAACAAATATTAAACAATTTTATTTGTATAGTACTGCTGATCGTCTTATTTCGTCTAATTTTATTGGTAATTTACTATTTTGAACATTAAAAAGTGATTATTTGTTTTTAATACTTTATAGAGAAGTTTATGGCTACGCAAGTTGAACGTGGTATTGATGTTATGTCTCATCGATTTGTTGATTCGGGACATGTCAATCATTTTCGTTCACATTCGGTAGAATACGGAAAATTAATTTTAGATTTTATTGTTAATATTCAAAAAGATAATTTTGCTGAATAAATAAAATTAGTTAACAATAATCATAGATTTTATTTAATAACTACCAAATACTAGATGCTCAAGAAAAAAAATATAAAAATATTAGTACACAAGATCTTTTGACTGACGAATGACTCAGAAAAAAAAAGTCGATCGGTGAACGATGAGCACGGAAAAGATAAGCACCAGGAAAGTTCAGCACGAGGAATGTTAAGCACGAGAACGTTCAGCACCGGAAATTTGAGCACGAAACTAGGGTGTGGATGTGGCTGTGAGGTGGTATGGGTGTTTTTACTAATCATCAGCTAACCCCACTCTCACCCTAACTCACACTTCATACCTACACTCACACCTCATTCAAATTTACACCTCCACCATCACATCTAGAGATGTGTACGGGACCAAAAAATATTTTCTGGTACCGATAAAAGATGTATACCCTGTTTCATCAATTTCATTGATACAGTTTTGTTTGACTAGGCATTTTGTACACAAAATGTTTTCTCTGTCAGTAGATGTATTTCAAAATATATCACAGGTATGATTTATGAATTAAATCAGCAAATGTGATGACTGGGGCCAGATTGGTCCCGGTCATTGTTTCGTTAAATTCATTGATAACGAAGTCTTGTAATACATTTTGAAATATATAGATTGACGGAACAAATATTTCTCTACAAAATGCACAGTTAAACAATATTTTAACAATGAAGTTGATGAAACAGCGCGTAAATCTTTTACCAGGACGGGAAGTTTTTTCGATGCCGTGCATATCTTTACCCACACCCTCACCTCACCCACACTTCATACACTCTCAACCACGCCTCACACCCACACACAGCCAGATCCTTATCTCAACTGATACTCACACCCTAGTTTCGTGCTCAACTTTCCGGTGCTGAACGTTCTCGTGCTTATCGTTCCTGTGCTCATCGTTCCGGTTCCCAAAAAAAGTATGGATATAGCTAAAGGAAGAACTAAAGAAGAAGTATCTCTATGCAGGGGCGTACTCAGGAATTTTCTAAGGGGGGTGCCCGACTCATTATGGGGATAGACACTAGCAGAAAAAATAATTTTTGTTTCCCAAAAAAATCTTTTACCCGTACCCCCCCTCCAGGTGTTTTTCGGCTAAGGGGGGGGGGGGGGTGCCCGGGCCCCCTGGGCACCCCTCCCTCCTGGGTACGCCCCTGTCTCTATGTTAAAATAAAAGTCTTCCGCAAGCGAATATAGAATAAACAAAGTGGAAATGACTCTACTTTTCTCTTCTAATTAATTCTATACAATGATTTTGACATCTAAGAATATTACAGAAAGTGAGATGATAAAATTTCAAAGATAATCATCATTTTTTCTTTTTATTTAATAAATGCTATTCTTATTTATTTCTTATTCAAAAGTCAATAAATATCTTCTTCAGCCTTATATAAACATGCACCGAAATTGAACGTTGAGATTCGATGCATGCTGAATTATATACCAATCATAGTAATTATTGCATGAATTATTTGATCAAGTTTATGCAATAAAATATTACTAATAAGATTAATTTTACTGATAAAAACAAGTAGCGTTCGTCGGTTCGACTCACTTGACCCTCGACTGTATAAGATAGAAATATATTTCGCATGTGTCATAAAGAAAGATTTGATCTACCATCTTTATCATAATACCTGACGCAAGCTTCTATTTGTTAAATTATAAAGCCAAAGAAATCGATCGGCCTATTTGTAAAAAAATCCAGGATATTTTCTGAAAAAACTCTTCCCTCACCCAAAAAATTCACGTTAAAATTTGTAAATTCTGACTTCAGATTTTGATTCCGCAGCCTCGATTACCTCTTGGTCAAGTTTTATGCACAGTCGGATGTTTTTTGATTCAAATGTTTTTTTTGACCCTGACACAAACAAACAAACACACACACAAAGTATGTTTTTCATATGACCCTCCCTAAGATCGAGGGAATGAGTTCATGGTATACTATTTGTACCGACAGCACTTAACAGACTACGATTAAAAATATTTTTCTAAAAACTCATTGAGGTAACAATAAATATGTATTCTAAAATTAACCGTGATATATTAGTATGTTCTCCCTCATTTTATAGAGAACGAGAGGAGCAAAAGAGCGAAAAAATCGTGAGAGACGCGGATACTGAGCAGTTGACTAAACAAATTCAGTCTGGTATAATTAAGCTCGCCCATTTCCACTATCGTACTCATTCAACATGTTTTTTGGGATCATTAAGGCGGAATTGTGAAATATACAGATGGACCAATTAACTCAATAAGAAAAGTATGTGGGGCGATCTGTGAAGAAGATTCGCTCCAGAGACATGACATACCAACGTTTTAATTTTTACACTAGTAAATATCTCTGTAGTTACATAAGATATCATCAACTCTGCATACAAAAATTCTTCTACATATTTTCATTCTAGATTGGAAATTTATTTTCGATTCAGTTCTCGGAGATTTATTCTAGGAAATTCAGGACAGTACCCATGCCTTCTTTCTCTTACAATTGTACTCAACGTGCGTAAGTAGGAGAACGCGATTCCTTTCATTCTTCTTGAAAATACACTTCTTATTTATGGAATATTTAGACACACGTGGTGCATAAGATATTCAACATACTTAAATGAGCATTCGCTCTTGCGTCTCTCTATTGTGGTATCTTTGATAAAAACATACCCAATCCAAAACATATATTTCGCTCCTCCCAAAGTTCCGTCAAAACTGTAAAAAGTTTTAAAATAAAACAATTTGTTTCTGATTGGCCAGTTCCAGACCAATGAAACCTCGGCCAAAGAAATGGGCTATGGATTCGGATTTAGGGCCCTCGATAACCTATAGCAAAGTTCGATCAGAACGGCCAAAAGTCTTAAAATAAGAAAGTTCGTTTTTGATTGGTCAGTTTCTGACCAATGAAACCTCAGCCAAAGAAATGGGCTATGGATTTGGATTTAGGGCCTTCGATAACCTATAGCAAAGTTCGATCAGAACGGCCAAAAGTCTTAAAATAAGAAAGTTCGTTTTTGATTGGTCAGTTTCTGACCAATGAAACCCCAGCCAAAGAAATGGGCTATGGGTTCGGATTTAGGGCCCTCGATAACCTATAGCAAAGTTCGATCAGAACGGCCAAAAGTCTTAAAATAAGAAAGTTCGTTTCTGATTGGTCAGCTCCTGGCCAATGAAACCTCGGCCAAAGAAATGGGCTATGGATTTGGATTTAGGGCCTTCGATAACCTACAGCAAAGTTCGATCAGAACGGCCAAAAGTCTTAAAATACGAAAGTTGGTTTTTGATTGGTCCGTTTCCGACCAATGAAACCTCGGCCAACGAAATTGGCTTCGGATTCGGATTTAGGGCCCTCGATAACCTATGGCAAAGTTCAGTCAAAACCACCAAAAGTCTTAAAATAAGCTAACCTCTCTTGTATGTTTTTTTGACCTCAAGCAAACAAGCAAACAAACAACCGCATTTTATTTCGTATGACCCTCCCTTCAGTCGAGGGAATAAGTGGCTGTACGTAAATTGTAGAACTTTTCACGCTGCATCTTATGGTACATTTTGGTTGTTCATACAATGTATTAAGGGATTGAAAACTAACCATTGAGCTATCGAAGCACGACTAACATATCATTTTTATTTTCGGAATGATATTAAATCATCGAAATTTTTAACGTCGACACGATGTGTACGACGCACCTGGATATAGCGAAGCTATTTCTAACCAAGTGAAATTTATGATGATTTTTTATTCTCCTCTTATCAGAAGGGTGAATATAACTGTTAAAGAATAGAAAAGGAGTATATGTAACTATACAATACTGAATTTTACTTCCTTTGACTTTCAATGATTAATATCATTCAGAAAAATAAAAATGATATGTTAGTCGTGCTTCAATAGCTCAATGGTTAGAGCACTGGCCCGGATAACCAGTAATCATATCGTGGGTTCGATTCCCGACCGAACCATATCATTTATTTTTCGGAATGATATTAATCATGGAAAGTCAAAGGAAGTAAAATTCAGTATTGTATAGTTACATATACTCCTTTTCTATTCTTTAACAAATATCATTATCATGTTTACAACGTGATCAAGTTGAACGAAAGTCTTATCAGGAATTAAAATATTCATTATTTTTGGAGAAAATGAATAGTATAGAGCTAAAGAATATTGAATAGAAATAGAACAATATACATGATGTATACGTATACATACATCAAAGGATACAATTAATCTATCAAAATGTAATTAAAACAAAAAATGTGTTGTGCCGTTATGCCGCGGCATGAGAACGGCATAGCGGCTGAACGGCAGAGCGGTATGAGAACGGCAGAGGCATAGCGGCAGAGTGGCATAGCGTCCGAGCAGCTGAACGGTAGAGTGGCCGTCCGACCGGCAAACATTTTGAAATGTTCCCTTACTTCATATATCTTCCAAGGAAATTTCATTATATAAAAAGGCAAAAAATGATCGTTCCATTTCCAGTCATAAAGTATCCTTTTCAAACACTTATAATAAAAATGTGGTAGATCATTTCTTTGTTTACTCATAAACAATGGAAAGAGTGCACAAAGCCAAGTAAAAAGTAGAAGAATGTAACAGGAGAAAAGAGCTCTCCTAAGCTTGCATGAGGTGGAACCATCAATTCTATAGGCCTTTATCATAGCTACTCGTTGCCTAATATTAAGCATAGTCGTGTTGATCATTTTACCCGATTCTAATTTCGGTGCTATCCAATAGCCTAAATATTTAAACTCTTTAACCCAATTAATTTCATACTCTCGGAATTGAATGTTAAATTTGGAACTACCTATAGTTCTAGCTAACTATATCGCTTGTGCTTTAGAATAATTAATTGGTTTTACATTTAGTAACGTATAATATTTCAAATAGAGATGAGCAGGGTAAGCTTTTTCTTGTACCCTGTACCTTGTGTGAGCAAATTTTTCACACCCTTGCCCTACCCTACCCTGCTGCATCTGTACCCTGACCCTACTCTACCCTGCTGGGTGTGGGTGTGGGCTATTGTTTCGATCACTAACACCCACACCCTCTATTGGTTCCTTAAAAACTCTTCGTAGTATTCAGCATCTATTTCAGACATTCTTTCACTTTTCTTAACAATTTATCCTGAAGGATCGATGGGAGCTTGGAGAGAAGATGATGTTTTGAAATATTTCTTCGCTTTAGACCAAAAGGCTGTTGATATACTTGAAGCATTATACCCCGCATTTATTTTTCGTTTAAGTTGAAGTGAAAAATTTATTTTTAGTTGTTGTTTTACAAATTTCTTTAGCCTTTTTACTTCAGTATATAGCATAGCGTCACCAGTACGTTTTTGTTTGAGAGAGATTTTTCTCAATAGTTTAATAAGGAACCTAATTTCTACCGGAATCGAAACCCTATATATATTTAGGGGAAAGTAAGTTGTGCATCGAACAGATAATAAAAAGAGAAAGGATTCATAGTCCTTATAAACTGTATCGACATCTTTGCAACTCCATAAAGCCTCCCAGTAGGGATAAACATATTCCAAAAACGCTGAGAAGACCTTCCAATGAATTGTTTTTCCTAACGATAATTCCCTATTATGAAAGGGTACAGTTTTAGTAACAGGTCTATGATCACTAGTAGTCTTACTTTCGAGAACATGAATATTAACAGTTATTCCTCGTGCGAAAACATAATCTAGTCCTATCTGACCTAAGAGATGTACCTTCTTCCGGAATAAAAGGAGTCAAATAATTATGATCTGCCCAATCCATTAATGTATTTGCTGAATTTGAATCTTTTTCAAGTTCTACATTATAATCACCAAAGAATAACGAATGCTCAGTAACAAATCTCGAGAGGTCATCCTATTTCCAAGCCTTACTCTGTGGTGCATATAATCCAACCAACCTTAAGTTTTCCTCACCTAAAATGTCCACAACACAAACATTAGAAATTTCACAATCAACTCTTTTAATTCTCAAGTTTTTTGTGTACTCAAAAAGTGAGTACACTCTAGAATCGGTCAGTGTGTCCGTCCGGCCGTCCGGCCGTTTACACGATAACTTTTGAAAGGAGAATCTGATTGAGATGAAATTTTCTACACAGTTCAGTCTTAACAATGTCTCGGTCGAGTTCGAAGATGAGAAGAATTGGTCAAACCATTCCTGAGTTATTGCAAAAATACTCATTTTTCCATATGGCTTCCTATGCGAAAATCGACCCATCCCCGCTTTCGTAAAAAAATTTTTCTATCATACTCAAACAAAACCCCAACTATTATATACCATTCGATAGAGAATTTTACGAGCTACAAAATGGTATATAAAACATAAAGAAGCATGAAGGCTAACTCACCTGTTGCAAAGATAAATAAACGGAAATCGGTTCTGTTCTTGTCCATGCTCTAAATGATCCACAATTAGAGCACTATCTTCCGATAAGAGGTGATGCTTGAAGTTTTTCTGGGGTGGAGAACTCGAATCTGTACTCCACTTGTTTCAGGACCTTATTGGTTGAGCACTGACCAATAGAAATCAAGTTATAGAAAAAACGACTTTCTGAGGGTAAATTAAGGCGGAGAGTTCAAATCTGAGTTGTATTCGCCCCCAAATCCTATTGGTTGAGCAGTAGTCAATAGAATTCAAGTGTTTATAGAAAAGGTTTGCCAAGCTAATTTATATATCCACGCATTCTAGAATGACTGATTTGTCTCATTCACTTTTTGAAGTACACATAACTCTCGGACTTAAGTCCGAGGTTTCCACATTTATTTCTTACTAATATTAAAACACCACCGTAGCCATTCTCTCCTTTCTGATAAAACATACGGTAGTTAGAGAATGACTGAGTGCAAAAGTTGTAGAGATCACAGATCTGGATGAAATGTACTTAGAATTACATGCAGAACTCATGTTAACTTAGTAACTCAGAATAGAAGGCCTTGGAAGATCCTAGGTGGGTGGTCCTATAAAAAAGAAATGTATCTTGATTACACTGAGCAATTATACGCAGTAATCGAAGCACACATTTTCTGATCCATTGTTATAAGCTGATTTCAATGGTGAAACTGCAAATCTTTATCTTGTGCAGGGAAAATTTGTAGTCGAAATATTTTCCCAGAGGAAGGGCACTTTTTAACCGCTTTTACAGAAAAATAGTATCTGATGTAGAGTTCATTGCTTCTCAAGGACTTAGCGTAGAATCTCCATTTTGGTCGCAAATGAAATAATTGGGAAAGATCTACCGAAATCGTAGTTGAAAATGTATATGACATAGGTTTGTCAAAGTCAGAAGCTTTATTAAAATACAAGCTGGTCTTCCAGAAATTCCAGATATTTATGGAAAGTTTTAAAATTTTTTTATAGTGATACTAAACTATAGTTTACTGTCTTCAAATGAAACCTCTCCGAACTTTCTGAAACTTCACTTCGAAAAGATATTTTAAAGCTGTCAGAAAGATTCAAAAATGGAAAGGCAAACTCATGGTTCCTAGCGGGACTAGTAAAATTTTGAGAAAGCTTAGGCATGTGTCACTATACACTGGAATAAGAAAGAACCTTCTAGTGCTCTCATTTTGAAGGCAATGAACTATTGATTAGCGTGTCCAATACTTGCAAAAGTTTGCTAAAAGTCTGCAGCATTATCTCGAAAACCAGATTTTTACTTTGATAAACATGGCACACATATTTTCAAGCATGCTTTCGATAGATCTCGTTTAGCTCTTTTATTTCGGAACAAAACGGAGAGTCTATACCCCTCCTTGAGGAACAACGAGCTCTAGACCAGATACTAATTTCCATGGAAAACCGCCAGACAAGCGCTCTTCTGCTGGCAAAGTATTCCGCTTCCAACTTTTTCCGTAGAAGATAAAGACATTTGGTTTTGTGAATGAAATCAGCGCAAAAAAACTGTGAGAATTTCTCAGTGATTTATTTAGTAAGAGAAAAAGCTCATACACAATACAAAAAGGATCATTAATATATTACAAGAGAAATGACGATAAGGAATGACTCATAGAATTGGCATATGCTGCTCACATGTACCAGATCATCAAGCAGCGCACGTGAAGGAAGAATATGAGAAGATTGTAAACAGTTAAGCCCCCCCCCCCCCCTCACAAACGAATCTTTTTATTTTTCGATAGGAGTCAACCAAAATTTCAGAGAATATTAGTCTTGACTAGAATAGATTATGATTAAAATATCTCCCCAAATCTGCGAGCCATTCACGAGTTATAGTCAATTCATTGGTCAAAAGTACCCTTTACGCGGGCAAGGTTTTCAACATGAGGATATGAGCTATCAAGGCGGGGCTGGTTTTTAAGTTGTAGAGTACACCTAGGGCTAGGTCCTATCAGAGCACTATTTTTGAATTTCCCTTTCTTTGCTTTAAGTACAAACTTGTTTCAAAAATTCTGAAATTTGTGGCTAAAAAATCGCTAATAAGAATCAAAGATCTAAGCTTTTTGTTTAAACAAAGGAGAAATTCAAAAATCGGGCTTTGATAGGACCTAGCCCTAGGTGTACTCTACAATTTAAAAACCAGCCCGACACGCTTAGCTCAAATCTCTACTTTGAAAACTTTGCCCGCGTCAAGGCTATTTTTAACCAATGAATTGACTATAACTCGTGAACGCCTTGCAGATTTGGGGAGATATTTTAACCATAATCTATTCTAGTCAAGACTAATATTCTCTGAAATTTTGGTTGACTTCTATCGAAAAATAAAAGGATTCGTTTGTGAGGGGGGCCTTAAAACCCACCCACACACCCTTTTTTGCTTTACTAACACGTTTCTGTTTAGCTGGCAAGTTTCAAGGCCGTGAAAATGCATTGCCTATTAGCTTGAAACTTTTCGTGGTGACTTTTACATATTGCCAATTCGTTCAAAAGTTTTTCGGATACCCTTATGGATGAATGTGCTGTTTGGATTTTTTTCGACTCTTTCGCATAGTGAGCGGTCCAAGTATTCACTACGGGCGAAATACATACATCGATTGATCGAAGCATTGTTCCTTCCTCAAACACACTTTGATGAGGGTGGGTGCGGCTGCGGGTGTTGGTGTTTGGGATGCGGGTGGGCTTGGGTATAGTTGTGTGAGGTGCAGGTAGGTTTGGGTATA
>CAJNSZ010003348.1:0-11454 GCA_905329745.1 Rotaria sp. Silwood2
TTTTCACCATATTGTAGAACACTGTTGAAACATATTAAATCATATATACTTGCAGATGGAGAACCAACAGCCTGCCAGCTGGAAAACCGAACAAGTGATAATGCACCAGGTGGTTTTCGATGTTTTACAATTTGTTTTGAGCCATTAGTGCTAATTAAGAATACTTGTGGCCATGCTATCACTTCGATATGACGTATGGTAGGTTTGTTGCATAATGAGCAAAGCATATCGGATGTTGTTGGGCTGAAAAAATCAAATAAATCTCGTTCGAGATACAGAACACTCCTTGAAATGTTGACAGTTATCGATGTAATTGTACTACGAATCTTTACTGTTGATTGACAGTTCTTACATGAATAAACTTTGTTGATGATTAAATGACATGGAAGCAATGGTATTAATATTTTTTTAAAAATATATGCGGATTGTTCAAGTGGCATATTTGATTCATTTATTGGTAGTGAAAAATTAATTTATGTTGATATTATATGATTTTTTGATGAAGTGTGCCAGTCATCAAAAAAAGTTGAAATAGTAGATAATATAGAAGAATCATTTGTTGACGAAAATGTTAATCGTTGATAACGAATAGTGTGGTTTCCTAACAATAACAACAACCCGATTGCAACATTTAACCAATTTGGACTGATAACAGGTAATTTAATATTTTCATTTATATTTACTTGAGACACTAACAAAGAGGATAAAAGATCATTGAAAACCGGTTCATCAGGACATTTAGTATAATGACCATGACCTCTCTTCGACACTCTTTGTCTCCAACGTTCTTCAATAGGTTTAAGACGTTGTTCATCAAATAGAATGGTACTATCAGCACTTGAGTCATCAATAGATGTTGTACAATAGTTTGATAATGCATTCCAAAATTCATCAACCATCGATAACATATCAGGTATTAAGATTGACTATAATACATCGACTCTCATTTGTACTTCACCACCTGACATAGTAAACATAGTTAATATAAAAGAAGAGATGAATATAATTCAGTCCATCTTTCCAAACCCTAATGATAAACTTTGTCATGACGTACTACAACGTTATCAATCTAGGTCGATCTTGTCAGATTTCCTATACGCTTATTACGAACTTTATAGGAATCTGATGAATCATGCTCTTAGATCACGAAGAATTTAAGTAGATCCTTACAAACCTCGGCCTATTATAATGCATCTTGCTACCATATTTTAGAGAATCTTGCCGAATGTTAACAAATCTTCGCAACTGATCAATCGTAATAATTAGCTCTGAACGAATAATAATTAGATATACATCAAACCCAAATTCAGTCAAACTCAATTAAATCAAAGGATTGGATTGACTGTAATCGGATTTGATGCATGTTTATTAATAACGAATCTTATTGAATCTAGGTTACCTCTTTTTTTTCTCGATGACTTTCATATTACGTTCACTTATTTAATTGAAAACTCTTATCTACAATCTTCTTGTATCGATATCTTCATTACTCATACTACACATCATGTTTTGCTTTACCTAATTGAGTACGTTTCAAAATTCCCATTCTTCTTTCACTAATAGCAGTAGTACGTTGTTCTTCTTTATGAATAGTCATTGTTTCAAAAGATTGAACCATTCGGCGACGATGGCGTGAAAGATCACCTATAAAAAAATAGAAGATATTTGATATCAACATAGCTACAAAGTAAAAAGTACAACCTAGCAATAAATTAAACCACACTACTGCTGTAGGCATAAAGAAAGTTATTAAATATTTGAATCATTTGAGGATACCACGAGCAGTGATACCTTGAAATTCTTTTATTGATAAACCACATGTAGTAAGAGCATCGTGGAATATTCGATTGAATGTGGATTTAAAAGGTGAATCCATAGCATTTGCTTCTTTTTCTTCATCAATTATAACCTATTTTAAAAATGAATACAAATTTAGTCAAAATGAAGATTGATTGAAATTCAGAAAATGTTCTGAAACAGACTTAATAAATAATGTTCCCCAATTCGCTTGTTGTCCACAGACATGTATACAAAATGACCAGGCACGAACTTATTTGTTGCAAAAGGTATTCTTTTTTAATGTAACTCTCGCAATTATCCTCTTGATAGAGAAGCTGTTCACTTATTTTATTATCCTTCTGTCTTTTCCTTTGATGTTTTTAGACTTTTGAGCTTTTTTCTTTTCTACTCTTCAAACGAACCAATTGATATCGAAAAGATAGAAAAGTTATAATCTTGCTTATTTATTAGCATCGTGACAATCTAAAGTAAAAAATCAATATGTGTTCAATAAATAGGAGCTCAACTTGCCATGAAGATCCAGAACAAGCACCAATATAACTTCTCTAAATTTTCGATACTGTTCATTTCCTTTAAAAAAAAGACAAAAAAACAAAGATCAAAGAGTTAAAAAGATTAAAAGAGAGAGAGAGAAAAAAAGAGAACAAATCAAACGAGCAGTTCATATACTAAAAGGACGACTGAGAAAGCTATAGAGAAGAAAAAGATCACCATTAAGAACAGATACATTAGTGTATGACTACTCTTTATGCATATTTATGGTCAACAAGCGAAGTAGGAATATTGCTCATTAATTATGTTTTGAGAATTCATAAAATCCTTATTTTTTTTTTTCTTATTTTTTTTTTCTTTGATGCTGAAATATTTTCCGATAATTCATCAATATATTCATCGTCACTATCATTAAAATCGTAAATACTTGATTTGAATATTATCCTTGCATCATCGTGTTGAACATTGTCGCTGGCTTTAATGATATTACTCGTATTTGGATCATTATGGATCTTACTTATTTTGTCCATCAATGCATCTTGATATGATGCATTTATATGTTTCTCACCCAAATGTAACTGTAAAAATACAAAGCATATTAATTGCCAGTTATTCATAAATTCACACCAAACTGATGTGTTAACTAAAAGCGCAATGCACCACATTGCAAAATTACGAAACCGTTCGGGAATATATTTATTTATGATCTTTCTAGCATCCTATAATAATCAAAATATTAAAAGTAAAACAATACATTATCAAGAAATATTTACTAGTAATACATGTGCTAGACAGGCATGAATATTGGTTTTTTGAAGATCAGAATCTGTGGCATTACCTGTTATTATTCGATAAGCTCGATTTAAAAAGTCATTCATTATTTCATTATTCCATATTCGCAAAGATGCAATTAAAAATACTTGTGCACGATCACTCAAAACAATTTGTGGTTGTGGAAATTGTTTTCCAATAAAAATCTAATGAGATAATAACATTCTCAGAAAAAACTGAATCAATGTCAAATAATAAAATTTATTGTTTCCTTTAGGAGTATGTTTTTAAGTATGTATAAAGATATATTAGCAAATTTCATTGAGTATAGCATTTTTACTTCTGACGGTACGTCTTCATTTTCTCTTATCGATGGTTAAAATCTCAATGTTTTCTGCTGTTTTTATCAAAAATTATGCAAAAATACTTATCCGCATTTTCTTAATGAGTAGTAGTACTCAGATGAGTTCTCAGGAATTATAGTAAAGGTATTATATATGACTCATTTAGAAATCCAATCATTTGTTTTACATGGACTTTTTTAGATATTTCCATTTTCTACATTTAATTTTCATTTTTTATTTATTAATCTTTTTTTAAGAAGATTATCTCAAGTTAAACTCTTATTAATTGATACACTTCAAATTAGTGTTCCTATATAGAATTCATTGCAACAAAATAAAAAATTTACTTGCGAATAACTATGTTTAAACAATTGCAACCAATGGATTATATTAACTAAGGCATGGGCATCACTTATCATGAACGTTATTGGAACAATACTATCTTCATTAACAATACCAAGTAAAGTAATACCTAATTCATAATAAAGAAGACGACGAGAACTTTTTTCTTTAATTATACTTCCTGTTGCATCCCAGGAGACTGTTACATTTTTATGCTTCAGAAGCACATCAAATAAACGAATAGATGTTTCTGAATAAGCAATTATTTGACTGGGATATTTGGATATAAATTGAATAACACCTGCTACTTTTCCATCAGGATTAATCTCAGCTTGAAATTTTTCGAACAATTTGAATAATGCGTGATCAACATCTGGTGCTAACAACGACTCTGTTACACCTTCAGATTTTATCTTACATAAAATACTATGAGTTTTGCTAATACCATCATAATTTTGACCTTTTTTTTCTTCGAGTGTTCGTTTTTGTAATTTTTCTTGATGAATTTTGTACACTGATGCACCTTGAACAAATTGCTTTTTCAGTAATGATCGTAAAGGTTTTCGAATAGGACGGCAAATCTTTACACCACGAGCATGTCGAATATTTCGATTGGTAACGACTACATAGCTAGCGCCGTTATTTTGTACAATAACCGAACATGTAAATGGACATACAGGATGGTCAATGCATCGTAAATTGCAGCGAAGTAATTGGCGGTGATTGGCACTTGTTACACTAAAAGTACAAATACCTACGCATAAACCACAATATTTGTTAAATTGTTTAAGATATGGTAACAATATGTACAAATATTCAACGTCAACTTTGGATCGCTTTTTTTCTTCATCTGCGACATTTGCCGGTAAATCTCAAAAATATAAATAAAAAAAGAGATAATATGATGGAGTCAATTTTTAAAGTAACAAAACAACGTCTATCTTTGAGATACTTATTGCCATCCTCATTCTCAAGATAATCCAGATTTAATCAAGTACTCATGTGTTCTAACCAGATATACTAAAGAGATTTTGGCACAAAGGTATTAAAATCAAAATAAAGGTTGTTTATATAAGAATTCAACAACAACAAGAAACTAGATCAACGTTATGGATGTAACAATACCAATACTATCAACAGCAATAGCAATAGCAATAGCAATAGCAGCAGGAATAGCTATGGCAATGTCAATGTCAATATTAATACCCAATATCGTATTGATATTGTTGCATCACTGATTCAAGTCGAATTCGACTTTTTTCTTATTCTCATTTATTTTATCTGATAAAATTAATAATAATATCAGCTCAAGTTGAAACGAAACCTTTTTATTATTGTTTTAAATTGTAATCCAGTGATCTTTATATTTTTTCAACGACTATATTGAGCTGGTCCTTTTGACTTAATGTAAAAATATCTTGATGTCGACGAATATTACCTTCGTTAAAGATAGTTTTGTTTATGGTGCTTTTCACTATTTTACTTTGTTGAGATATAAAAATTTTTTTTTGAAGTAGGTGTACTGTCAGTTACATTGGATAAACCCATTTGTTCTAAAAGACGATTTTTTTTCTTGTTGATCTTTTTACTTCTAATCATAAGCAATTTAGCAAGATCGACAGGTTGAAGTTTAAATGGATAAGATGAAGATAATTCAGCAATAAAATCATCATAAACTTGTAGATCTTCGACAGTCACGTTTTGCTCGATACCTGAAATAATATCAATTATCAAGAAACAACACTTTATCTATTTCTGAAGGAATATTTTATCTTGGAAAATGCCTGTATACTTGTATATGTTTTTTATTTCAAGATAGCAGAACTAAGAGCTTCAGAAATTTGATATATGAGTGAAAATATTCAATCTTCAGGTTCATCAGGAGGTAATACTAAAGCAGTTGATTTTTATTTTTTTTTCATTGAGATGACTCATTTTTACAGGAATTTCAAATCATACATAAACCATTTCTACGATTACAAATGGACTTAGATCCATTAAATTAATTAATGCCGACTGTAAAAGCAATCTAGAAAACTTGCTCTCAGATGTTCAATAGTTATTGAAATATTGTCTTTTCTAAAAATTTCATGATAAACACCTCACAAGAAAAATAGTGATTCTTGAAATAAAGAACAGATGAAAACATTTACATTGATGATCATTGATGTCTTATTATTCTTCAGTTTTTATTCACTCAAAAAAGAATTTAGTAGGACACTTACTTGAAGAAATCTTTGAAGAGATAGTTTTTGAGAATGATGATGAAAGCGGTTCAAGTTCATATACTGATGATGAAAATTGTTCCTGTTGAGATGTTAATAAAAACGATTGTTCACATTGAGGTGTTGTTGACGAAAGATGTTCACGTCGAGATAGTGGAGAAATCAATGGTTCACCAGAAGAAATGAATTCGTGAAAATTATTAATTTGTTGTTTATTGATGTCTCTGCTTAATTTTTGGTTCGAAGGTTTAAAAATGCTGTTGTTATTCCGTAGATTTACGATTTGACTTTCTGTTTGTAAATTGTTACATTCTGTTATATTTTCTTCAAAAGATTGAATTTTGACAGGAACTGAACAATCTGATGAACAAGATTCGTCGAGTTGTATTTGTAAAATTAAAGAAAGTATAACTTTTAGAAGAAGTAAAAAAGACGTACTGTCGTTCAAAATTGAAGAATAATTGGTTGAATGTAGGTTACTGTCGGCTAGATCTTGTTTTGGATTGTCATTTGAAGAAACGAAAATATGTTTTGGTAAACTTGTCTAAATATATGACAAAGTGCTAAAAGTATAACTTGGAAGAAATGTTTTTCTCACAGTTGAATAGTTCGTTTTAATATTATTAAAAAGTTTACTGGGACGTATTGGTGTTGATGAAGTAAATAAACATGACGATTGCATTGGATTTATTGTCAGTTCTGTATCAGTTAAAACCATTGTACCAATTGGTGCTTTAGCATAACACAAAATATATGCATCTTTATCGGCAAGTACTTTATCTAGTTTTATTCGTGTAACTTTTTCATCATTTGCTTTATACCAACAACCATCAGGTGATCGAATATAAGCAAAGATGTGACCGCTATTAGCATTTTCACCCAGATGTACAACAACAGCATATAATTTATACGTAAAATTACTAAATATATTATTTTCTTTGTTCGATTCTCGAACTGTTTTATTTAAATATGGAGTAATATTGAGTATTTCTGGATAACTAATAAATTGCTTCATTTTATGAGTCATTTTCGAAAATTTCTCATAAGTAAATCGTCGTAAATAAATAAAAATAACTGGTGATGCTTGAATGATTTGAAATTTTCGTGATGCTGGCACCTTGTTTTTACAATTGGTACATTTATATAAATTATCACCATCTAATATTTCTTCAGAGCAATTTGCTGTAAGAGCGTCAATAAGAGTTGAATGTGAAAAAATAGGAACAGTTCAAACACTTTCCCAATTTTCTACAGTTGATTCAAGTAAGCAAGCTTTACATTTTGATACAAATTGTGTATTTAAACCAAAGATACGTTGAATAGGAGTTACTAATGAATCAATATCAATGGAAGGGCCAGTAGCAGTAAGACACTTCTTAAAATGATCTAATAGAAAAATCAAAAATTCGGATGGATCTTCTTGACGACCAATAATAAAACTTGAACATAATTCATTAATTTGTTGAGCAAGTGATTCTGCAGTTGCATAAGAAAGAACAGATGATAAAGTATATTCGTTGTTAATATTGTTATGAATGCTATGAATTATTGAATATAATATACAAACAGAACAAAATTGACCATCAGCTATTAAATCACCTAAAAAATAATAATGAAACCAATAAAATCAGCTATTTATTATGGTTGATTTACACTTCAGAACAGTAAAAAATGGATTTATATTATGATTTTCATAAAATAGTGAACCTATAGTAATTTTCGAAAGCGAATAAACTTTTGTTTCAATATACTTTTCATAAAAGTAAGTATAATATATCATTCTATTATATTTTCTTCATGCATAATTTGATAAAAATTGTCAATTCGTTAATTTTTATAGTATTTAGCAAATTAGGTTTCTTCTGTTTTTTTTATCATATAACGTTTCAAGCTCGAATAAAGTCTTCTTCACATGAGATAAGTTGGAAAAAAAGAAAAAAACAATTATTTGGTCTACTTCCTTCCATATGAGAATCATATGGGCAATTGTCAAAGTGATAAGCAAACGAAAAAGAAAAGAAAAGATAGTGAAACGGAAGACATTCTTTGGTCATTTTGTCAGTTTTCCATATGATTCGCATATGGACGAAAGTAGAACAAGGAATTACTTCATTATCATTTTTTAGCTTATTTTATCTGAAGAAGACATCATTCGACGTTGAAAACTTGTATTAGAAATTACATAAAGGAGGAGTAATTGATACATTTCCATGAAAATTAATGAACTTTTAGCAAAAAAACTAAAATCATTAATATGTACTTTCTTTTTTTTATGTATGAATTCAAAATGGCAGATATTATTGTTAAAAAAATTCTTTTTTTCATAAACTTTGAGAAAAAAATAGACAAAAATAAAAGCTTAAAAAATCAGTAGTAATTTTTTTCGACAAAAATTTACACCCAAAGAAGCAAAAGAATTTTTAAATACAAATTTTAGAGAATTTTCGAGTATACTTGACATTATTTGATAGGATTCTAGGGTGTCAAAACAATCTCTTAAGCTGATATATTTTATGATCTCGTATCGCCTAGTCCAATAATTTTTAAACAGTTCTGTTTACTGATCATTAAGCAAGGGGGAAAAAGCGCGACTCCATGTACTCCAAAAAAAAGTTGGAGTACAATTGGAGTACAATTGGAGTACCATTGGAGTACCATTGGAGTACCATTGGAGTACCATTGGAGTACCATTGGAGTATCATTGGAGTACCAGTGTCAGGTACTCCAATGGTACTCCAATGGTACTCCAAGGGTACTCCGATGGTACTTCAATGGTACTCCACATACTGGAGTCGCGCTTTTCCCCCCTTGTCATTAAGAGACAATTGATTTTAAAATATATATCTAAAATGAAAAACATTTTCAATATTTATTATTCAGCACCTAATAATAAGTTTAATTTATCCTTCTAAAATATACATATCACATGAAATCTTTATAGCAACACAGACACACACACCCATGGAAGAAAAGACAGACATCTCTAAATCGTCCTCCAAATCAAAAATAATGTCTCCGTTATTTCTTATCATTACTATAGATAATTTACAGGTAACAGGCTTCATTATTCCTATTTTCAATTGTCTAATGTTTGAGATTGGTACTATTACTTCAGACTTAAGCATTCCCAAGTACTACATCATTTACATTTTTTCATGACCACGATCCATTAATAACCATTGAACAAATGGAGCAGTATTAGCCAGGCATTGAATTATAGCATTAATATAGCACATATTTTTGCAAGCTCCTTTTGCATCTTTGTTGTTAAGTCCACAACCAGGTCTATGTAAAATTGTCCATTCCATATGTTGACGACATTCTGAAAATACACCGGCTTGATGACATGGTTTTCTTAAACATTGTGAGGACAGTTGTTGATGTACTGCTGTGACATTGGATATTACTAAAATATTTAATATAGAAAAACATACATGTGGAAATCGTAAAATCGATTCGACTTGTTAACTAGGGAACTTTTGAAAACTTAAAACTGGAATGTACGATTTTTTGAGTATTCTCTACATTAGAATGATAGGAACTTCTGTATATAAGTAACGTGATGAGCACCATGAGGAAGTAAAATGTATATTTAAAAATATTTTTCAAGTCATGCTGAGTTTTCTATTTCTACTTTATTGAATAATTCTTATCATTAATTTATCAAAAATAACTTACAGTAATTTTTTAAACTTACCGTTTTGTGATTGTTTTTTGCGGCAATTGACTATTTAAAATTGATGAAGACATTTGCTCTAATTCTTTATTGTGGTCATTAATAAGTTGAAAATTCGAAGGTGATTCAAATGGTGTTGAATCCAAGAGTTGTCGATAGAATTTCATAGTACGTAAAAGTCTAATTCCATTGGTAGATAAACGAGATTTCCATACTTGTGGAAGATCAATGTTCTTGAAGTATGATACTGGATCTATCTTGAAACTAGCAAAACGACTAAGAAATTGAAAATCAATATCATCGGGCACAATTTTGATATATCCTTCTGGATCGACATCATCAGAATATTCGAATAAATCATCAGTACAGTGGAATAAACATTCATGGACCAGATAATTAGCAGCATCTCTTTCAATAGTTCTCATCAAAGAATCCATGGAAATAATACCAGAAGAGCGCTGCAGAAGATCTTGAGCAACTTTTTTAACATTTAGTTCGTGACGAGATGAATCTTTTTTCTTATGTGGTAAAGCACTTTGAAGTTTGTCAATATCTGCATCTGTAACAGTTATATTTTCTGATTGAATAGCAATATCATGACCCTCTAAATTTGGACTGGAGTTTGTTGAACACATCTTGCTGTAATATTAGCTAAAAATATTAAAATAAAATGCAAATATCTAGCTATGAAATATTTCAAATAGATTTCCGTAATCTAGCTATTTGTGAAGTCATGCTATAGATTTCCATGATACATATCCTAAATCCCATAGGATTAATTTTTACAATACATAGTATATTGAGCAAGGGGGAACAAACTGATTACTGGTGATTACTAGTGATTACTGGTGATTACTAGTGATTACAAATTGATTACTAGTATTAGTAATCAGTTTGTTCCCCCTTGATATTGAGAGATGCATATTAATCAAATTTGTTCACGCTTATACAACTTACATAATATCTAATATACTAAATGTAAGTGATTGATGTTCATGAAGGTTCAGTAAGTTGCCAATTATATATTATATGTGGATGTGGATGTTTATAATGTGCGCCTATAGGTTCACAGTTAAAAAAAATTGCTCTTACGATCACGTGACTTTTGTCTGTATTGCGCACATTGGGCTTATAACGAATGTTTTGTTCATCGAAAAAATACATGAATATAAACAAATTTAACTCCTAGCTTGACTGAACACGGCAATGTTGTCAAGTTTTGTTCGTTATAATCGAAAAAATCGATGAAATAGAATAGTTCTTATTGTTAAATAATATTTAAATCATATTAAAAAGAAACTTTAAAAAATAAAAGTTTTTAGAAAAATTTGAATTGAATTTCTATTATACTAGTTATCCAATCTGGTTGTCATGGTTACTTTAAAGAAAGAAACATACAGAATTTTTTTCTTTTCTATCGTTGATATTTTTAGGTTCTGAAGAAGTCCGTACATTTATACTACGAAAGTAATATTGTGCATCTATTTTAGACTGTTTCATTTTCGTTGCAATGTTGAATTTAATTCAATTGAGTATATTGAATCGATTTTCAACTTTTAACTAGAGCTTTAGGTATACTCAGATGAATTCATTTATTTAATTTGATTTACAGTGAATGTGATTATCGGGTCAATTGTGTTCAGTTGCTAGCTGTTTCATTCTTGTGATATTGAGTGATGAAATCAGTGTGGGAGTTAAAACTGTTTTTTGAAAAAGTTAAAAGTTGAGAAAATCGGAAAAAGTTAAAATGGTTATAACTAGAGTTATAACTATCAACCATGGTTATAACTTTCAACCATAGTTA
>CAJNSZ010003349.1:0-11454 GCA_905329745.1 Rotaria sp. Silwood2
CCAGACACGCCAGACGCAGCTAATATTTTAGATTTATTAGTTTCTCAGTGAGAGTGATCTTTTGATAACAACCGGATCATCCAATTCGCTTATCAATACAAACCCTTCCATTGTTAGCTTATTCTACAAATAGATCTTGTTGACAAACTTTTCATTGCATCAGCTGCATTACAAATGTATTGTGCAATACTTGCAACTCGTATGAGAATGATACAAAATTACGTTAACATTTTTTCTTCTTTTACATGAGTATGTTAGAATCGAGAGGTAACCAACAGATGTGACTCAGTATTATTGCATTTATGACAATATTGAAATCGTTCTTTGACACGCGTCTGTCTACAAAAATTAGTAACAGTATATATATGCAACATACATTTTACTTTCTTCTCAACTGTAAAATTCTTTTAACATTACGAACAAACAAGCAAGCATGAAATTATATAAAAGAGGAAAGAGGTATTGTAATTTTTGTTGTCTATTTATGTCGTTGTGAGAGTCTCAGAAAATGTTGTCAGACGATAGATCTCAAAATTTTCATGTTAGAATTTGGATATTGTTGTTTATTATAATACATAGATAATATATTTATTCATTTCACAATTAGTGTCACAAACTGGAAGAAAAAAAAATGAATTAATAAAAATGAGACATATTTTTTCACTCTTGCCCTACATTCTTGCCATAATCAGATGCGGTAAATAGTCAACATGCGTTTGCTCTCAGTTTCTAAAAATTATGAGTCAAAATCGATGCTTTAATAACACTCATCAGAAGTTGGTTATGTCTGATGAAATGTACAATCTGGTAAATTTTATTTCAATGATTAGAAATATTTTATAGTGCGATTTCTACACCTAAATTTAAATAAACTTATGTAAAAATTGTCATAGGCATAAACAAAATGATGATTCCGACGCCGAATATTCTTCTTCTGATTTTCATGAGTTATACCAATTTTTTCAAGGACCGAAAATTCTATTGCTATTCAAGCTACCTATATTCCTAATTGGAGTTCTACTTTATATTGTTTATTACATCATCAAAATTCTTACGTTACAATTGATTCACGGGTGTTATAAACTCACCATATTTTCATGTTCACTTATTAAAAATACATTTCATTATTTACAATTAAACTACAAGAAATTTATAAGATACATTCACAATGGAAGTTTTGGATTTTACAACAGAATACTACAACCTGTCGTAAATTTGATTACTAATATTATAATTCCAAAAACATGTATAGGAATCCGATTCATCACTCAGAAAATAGTATGGCTTTGTTACCAGTTCTACCAACATCTTATTGTACCACTAATGATCTTTTTTTGTGAATATATTATCATACCCACTACATTCTTGTGCCAGGACATTTGTACTGATTTGTACTATATCGTTTCTTTTCTCTTGATTGCTCTTCGAGCAATATCAATTTGGATATGGAAAAATATTATCAAAATATTGTATAAATTTGCATATTATCATATGCTATTACCTTTCATCCATACCATTATTAAAATCTGTTGTTTTATCTACAATCAAATATTAATACCACTATATTGGCTATTAGTTTATATGATATCGTGTCTTAGATATATTTTGCATCAGTCAATTCTCTACACTACTAAGTGTTTTATGTGTGCTCTTGGTCTAGTTTGTTGTGGATTTGAAGTTATCTATTACTATATCCTAGAACCCTTTTATCGTGGTATATTGATTATTTGTTCCTTCACCTATATTAAAATAATAATACCAATATATTGGCGACTAGTTTATGTCGTATCATGCTCGTGGGATGTATTGCATCAATCGATTCTACTTGCTATGGTGTATTTTACGTGTGCTATGGATCAGGCCTGGTTCGAATTTAGATTCATATCTTACCACATCCTCAAGCCTTTCCTTCATAGTGTAGGTACTAGCTGTACTTTTGTTTATACTCGAATATTAAAATTAATACATTGGCTGTTAGTTTACATGCTGTCATGTTTTTTCTATATATTAAATCAATCAATCATTTATGGTAGTGCATTTTTTATTTATGCAACTGATCAAGGTTGGCATGCGTGTAGACTGATGCATTACTATGTCCTTAAACCTCTCTTTCATAGTATTGTGACTCTCTGTTCTTTCGTCTACACTCAAATACTAATACCAGTATTTAGGCTACTAGTATGTATGATGTCACGTTTTCGGCACATGGTATATCAATCAATACTCTATGGTACTTCGTTTTTTATGTATGCCATTGATCAAGGGTGGCGCGCATGTAAACTAATGCATTACACTGTCCTCAAGCCACTCTTTCATAGAATTGTGGTTATGAGTTATTTCGTGTACATTCAAATATTAATACCAGTATTTTGGCTACTAGTTTACATGATGTCACGTTTTCAGCGCATGCTATATCAATCAATCCTACATGCTACTAGATACTTAATGTGTTTTGTTCATCAACTTTATCATGGGTGTAGAGTCATACTTCACAATATCATCAAACCTTTGTTTCATAGTGTTAATATGATCTGCTCATATATCTTATTTCATGTTATCTATCCATTTTCCACCTTTATCTACCTTCTCTATGTATCCATATGGACGTCACTTTACAGGTCAGTGTGTGCACTGTCAAGAATATTTATCGATATGTTCACTACGATTGCGAAAACCATTCAACATTTACTCTATGCGACTATTTCCACAATGACAACAACAGGGAATACTATCAAGTCTACTATGTATACAATCTTTAACCAGTTAAGGTCTGCATGATCTTTATGTGATTACGTTCACATCTAAAATTAAACATGAACAAAATCTTTTTGACGCAATTCTTTTAAATCCAATGTTTGATATTTGTTTTATCGCTGACGTTTTTATAGATAAATTATTCGTTAGAAGACTGTAAAAATACAATCTCTATTTTCACTTAAATCACAACAATTAAACATTTGGAAAAAATTGTCCGATTCCATTTAACAATTTAAAAACTTGAGAATGCTGGTGTGCGGTGTGAGTGTAGGTAATCGAAGAAGAAAAATCCACGACCGCATCCACCCACACTCTTAGATCCATCAATCGATATCACCATCAGACATCATCACGTAATGAATCTTGAACATATGACAACAATGAGATCGTGATAATTCGAATACTTGAACACATTTGACACTATCACAATGATTAAATTTATGCAAAAGACAATACGAAAAATCTGCGCATGTGGATGTGGGTGGCTGGGTATGGGATGTGAGTGTCAGTGTGTTGGGAAACGGAGATAGGAATCACACCCACACTTAAAAAAATGTTGAATTTTAGTGAAAAAAAGGGGAAATATCCTTCGTGTTTATTAGAAATTGAAAGCAGAAGTCTGCTTATAAGTTTTCTCGATCAAATAAAAGTTAAGATAATGTTTGTATACAATTTTTAATGTCAATTGTTCATTTTAATTGTCTTTATTCTTTAATTCAATTGAAATAGTCGTCGAGCCATCCGGAATTAATCCCAACACATCATCCAACTTATAGTCGAAGTTGATTTCAGTACGATCATTATCTAATGCTATTAACTCATACATGTTCATATTGTCTTCTGACTTGTTTAAAATCTGTAGTGCTTCTTTAATTAGAGTCATTATCGATGTATCTTGACAGGGTGTGGGTGTGGGTGTGGAGTGTGGGTGTGGGCGTGGGTCTGAGGTGTGGGGTGTGAGTGTGGGTATGGGTCTGAGGTGTGGACATGGTTGTGTTGATTTATATGAAGAGAAGACACACCCATACGCACATCCATACCCGCACCCTATCTTCTCATACTATTTCACTTATGTATTCTTCAAAAAACCATCATTTAGTGGGCTCTAAAAGCTTATAAAATATTAAATGAAACTAAAACTGTACAACTGTTTTGTGGTGTTCTACGCTTAGCTATAGAATTAAATTGTAACTCAATTTGATCAAGTGAACAACGATAATATTTTTGTTTTTGTATTTGTCTCATTCTGTTGTTGCATATTAGATGCTTTTGATAACTTTTAAAAAATCTATAGTTGATTGTCTCACATGACAAGATTGATTTCCATACTTATCTAGAACTTTGACTTTTTGCATTTCTCAAATTAGTATCGTATATACATGTAAGATAGTGATCTATAGACTTGAACGTTGATTCAAAAACTAGAATAATTTATTTCAACTTATGTTCGATACCAATTTTTTCACCGAAAGAAAAATATGCTACTGGTACCGATGACGCATAAAGTCAATATGTTCTATTTACTTTCTCACCTATTTTCGACACAGTCAAAATAACAAATAAGATTTTTAGATATTTCCAGAGTGCTTTCGTGCTATCAAACGTAATTTTGTCCCAGTGTATACATTAGCTCTTTCTCTTCACACGCGCATCCGCAGTGCCGAGCGCCCTCTCTTCGTTAATTTTGGACGAACTGAGTTGGATGTATTTTATGCAATGACAATCTGGTGTATGTTATTTATCGAAATTGTGAAGAAGACAAATATTTTATCTCATATAACTTATCATACCACCGTCCACAAAAGTAATTTTTTTTTGTTCTCTTATTTTTCTTGGGAGAAAAAAATCATTTTGATTGAATTTTGAGCCAAATAGCTAGGCTGCTGCCCTTCTAACTTAATTTTCTTCGCCAAAAGTCAGTTTTTATGTAAAAAAATTATCATCTTCGTATTGAGCGTAAAGAAAGAGTCGATTAATACGTGCTTCCACATATTTTGTCATCTACCCTTTTTCTGTGACAATTTCAGTCATCGTGTTCGTGACTACTGAAAACCGAAAAATAAATTGAAACAAATGATAATGACAAACGTATGGATCAACTGATTTTATTTTTTCATCTAAAATTGGAAATAGTAGAGAAAATTTCAGCTATTGAGCCCAAGTTTGGTTGGTATAAATGATTTTTCTTGACAAAGAAAAAAAGAAAAAGAAAGACAAGCAATACATACTTTCATAAATAGTGACACGATGAATTAAATAGGGTTATATATTTAGTTTATCCAGTTACAGAAAAAATATCTGCATAGATTCACGAAGAAATAGTGTAACTGTGTGAATATCATTACTCCGAGTAGTTACGATCAGCAGAATTTGAGCTAATGCTCAATGTCATGCAGTATTTATAATTGTAGTTGAATTCTAAATTGATATTTCTTTCACTGTTCGAGAAAAGCTCATTTATTGGTCTTACAATGTATTCTGAAAACTAAAACTGATCTTCTTTTATTCACTTCAACATTATACTCGAGTAGTTCTTTCGTTATCATAGAACCCTCCAACTATTTTATCATATTTCAAAAAAAAGACAGTTTTTTTGTCTGTCATAAAATTCTAAATTTGACCGAATAAGATATTGAAAATATATTCGTTACAGTATTTAAAACATTAAATGAAAAGATCCGCGATCCGATTATAATTTCTTTTTTTATTATTATATCTTCAGATAGATACAATACATGGATGACCAATTTTTTCTTCGTCGTGCTGACATTTCTGATATCAACCCGTTATCTCAACTTGCTCAAAAGACTTTCCGAGAAACATTTGTAGAAGACTTTTCCATTCCTTATCCTGAAAATGATCTTGACACATATTTTCGTTCATCAGCTAGCCCAGAAAGTTTTGCTCAGAAAATAACCGATTCAACACGAGCTGTTTGGGTAATACAAGATAAAAGAAATGATGAACTTGTTGCTTATGCTGTTGTTGGTCCTTGTAATGATATTCCTCATCCTGATGTTAATTCAAATCAAGATGGACAACTTAAAGCACTATTTATTCGACGTGACCACCGAAATCATGGTTTTGGTAAACAATTGATGAATTTTGCATTATTCTGGTTACAAGAACATTATCCAGGACGGCCTATATGGCTCACCGTATGGTCTGGTAATTTTAAAGCACAAAATTTTTATGCACACTATGGTTTCAACAAAGTAGGCGAATACGATTATCCTGTCGGACAATGGAAAGATCTTGAATTTATCATGAAACGGCAGGCATCTACATAGTAGTATCTTTTTTATTATTTAACTTGAAATCACTTCAAATTCGATTCGATCATAAAAAAAAACATGTTAGCTAAGTGATTTTTACACATGTTTCATTAATAATCAGCTCATATCAATTTATGTGACACGAAAACTCCAGTAGAAAACATAAATGTATGTCAAAATATCTTGTTGAAGATATTGTAAAACAAACTATTCTTCAATAAGAAAAACAAGCTGATCAATGAAGAAACCTCTTTAAACATAAAAGTATCTGTCGATTAACATCATGTTCATTCTCTAAGCACCGTCCAACTCATCATCTGTTGGCCAACATACCAATTCAATTCATTGTGGATTCATAGTGAAAATTAACTTTGAAATTCATCGACTGAAGATCGTTATATAAATAGAAATTTCATGAAATTAGTTTATTGAGAAAATTCAGATGATTTAGTTTTTACTGTCTTAAGTAAAAGATTCTTTTATATAATGTACTAGATCTTCAATACAGATTTTAATTTCATCGTTTCGAGGTTACGGGTGTGGGAATGTAGGAAACTACCAGCCACACCTAGCCACACCCGTCTCGCACGGAGATCGATCCAACGGTGAAAATCACAGGTCTCTATCATATTCCTTTCAAAAGTTATAAGCATTTTTCTGAAGCGCCTTTTTCTTCAAAAATCGATATTAGATCCGGGAATTCCGTCGAAATTCCATCCCGTTCTGGAAGTTTGGCAACTGATTCCCGGCTGTAATCAGACGAAATTGTGGGAGTTGAAGGAACTCGATTGTTCTCGAATCAGCCGAATTTGTTGAATGATGTTCGAGTTCTCGGAATTGAATGGAACTGATTCCGTAATGTGAAACATCGCGGAATAGGAAGTATTCTCAAACTTGAGCATCAGAAGCTTTGAAATCCTATGAGTCAGTCAATAACCAACGGAAACCGAGTTAGAGTTTCTCTAATGATGACTCATTTGATGTCATTCGGCATGGAAGTACGTATTTGAGTACAAGAGGTATCATGATACTTTTTATTGGTTGGAAAGAATTAAAAATTGGGTTTTCAAAAGAAAAAAGGTTTTTGAACAGATCACTATTGAGGGAATAGGATGAAGCTTCGATTTCGCTTCGTTCATGAGTCTATTTAGTAACTAATAATTGGCAAATCTTTCATGATCAAGCACCACAAGGCACTTTAGCAGTAGAGTAGAAAGAAAGGAAATTTCAGCTTTCGCTTGACGCGGTGTAAGAGAGCACTCGATCATGGAAGAATGAGACGTCGCTTTGGTGGTAATGAATACAAAACAAATAGTGTTACGATAAATCTATGGTGGAAATGGACAGTGAGAACACTACAGGGTGTGGGAGTGTGGGTGTGAGTAAAGCTGACAGTAATGCTCACACCCGTCTACATCCACACCTACACCCACTTTTTTATAACATGGTTGTTGTATGATTCAGTCCTAAAAAACATTATTGAAATGACAGAAGTAATGAGAGTCACTTCTTAATTACTTTGTAGTCAGTATTTTTTCATCTGAAATATTGTTTTCTTGAATCAGTCGAAGTCATAAGCAAAATTTTGTCAGAAATTTTTGACAATACGTGTTCTCTGCAGTTGACCATGTGATCAGCTCGCATTCCTTTTTTATTGAATCTACATGCATATTAATAAAATGTTCAAAATAAGTACAACCAAAAAAACACAAAATTAGTTTACGGTAGAAAGTTTCCTATCGTGTTGAAATAGAAATTAAACAGACTTAGATCTTGAATTTTACTATTGCAAAAAATACTATATATATATAGATAAGAAAGATAAAAACAGAGGATAGATTATAACATATATGGACTATTTTCTGCTTTTTTGTACGACAAGGCATTCACATCCTGAAAAGCTCATACGTTGCAGTCCTCTATTCGTTCCACAATATAGATATTGATATGAATGCGAATCTTTCGTATAATATAAATGACAACCTAGCACATGCATCTTAACATCAACGTGCACATTTGAACATTTCAATCTACACTAAGATTTACATTCATCTTTATCAGATCTTCCAACTGTATCCCGTTTTGACTTGTAAATATAGGATGCGTTTAAGCAACTTACTAATCGAATTTTGGTATATTTTCTACGAGAGACTTTTCAGTCGCATGTAATCGTCTCAAAACGTGTTAGTTAACACTTGTCCAATAGATACTAACATCGATTTTGTTTAATTTCGTCCTAAAATACTTAGTCCATCATAGTATTTCCGTTATCAATAACAAAAATCAACGTTGAAAATGTCTTTCTATCTGATTTCTTCGCATTTCATTAGTTTTTCTGTCTTATTTGACAAATACTCATTGTATGTAAACTAACTCTATTTATAGGTCTTCTCTGTAATGAATTAGATGATAATCTTCGTCGTCTATTCATTATATTTATCCAAAAATGACATCGTTGATCCTTCTCTATTCCCGATGCAATGTTGCCAAGATCTCGAATACTTATTCCCATTGAATGCCTGCAGCAGAAAATTTCTTCGAAGAACTCTTCTCGTTTGAATATACCTTTTAAGATAATTTAATTAGCAAATCAGTTGCCGAATAACCTATACGAATATTCGATCCGAAATATAGTTATTCGAACAGCAGATTAATAAAAAAGACCTGATTTGAAACATAAGCTGATCTTTTCACGAACATTAATCTTTAGTACACGCAGTTTCCTTCGTCGAAAGTATCGAAGACGAAACTGAACAAAATAGTACTTCGTGAAATTGAATATATTAGAAACTATTCATTCTATATGTGTATCGAATTCAAAATATTGAAAAGACTAAATTTTAATTCTGATGACCCTGAGTACAAACGGGCACCATACTCTATCCCCCTCTCCCTCCCCCCTGCTTGGGATGTGGGTACAGACAGTGAAGAGATCAACACCCACACACACACTTTTCACGCTCTCATTATTGCTCTTTCTACTATAAGATAATACGGTCACAGCATCTGGAAGTGAGGCTTACTAGATAGAGTATATACTTCTTACTTAACTACTGTATTTTCGAAATGCTGTTATCGCAGGTATCGATTGCTAACATTACTGTCGTGTCAATGTCGTAGAAGAATCGATCAATTTTTGAATTACTAACATGCCAATTGAAAAACACAATAATGAGAAACAAGGTGTACAATTCATAACACTAGCATGTAAAAATTGATAAAGTGGTGTATTATGAGAGTGTGAGTATGAGAGTTGATTATTTGATTCCCACACTTACACCCACACCCAGACCCTGTTCTAAAGCGTGGAAACTCAAATCACTATCCTATTTGATATTGATATTCGGAAGTGTATTTGGTCTTTTAACGATGTCATTTTTATTTTTTCTACTATATTTATTCGGTTAATGTTTATATGGTAGCCTTTTGAAATAATTCACATGTTGGACGATGTCTGAGAAAATTGAAGCAGAAAATAGTTCAAATCAGTTAGAAATTTAAAAATACTACATTAATGCGAGATAGACTATCACACTAACCTCACTTGCAAGCAGTCAATACCAAATTTGAAGTTGGAGAGAGTAATGTTTGATAAATCTTTTATTCAGGAAATAAAACTTTACTTTGGTCGATACAAAAACTTTATTAGGTACACCTTGTGAAAGCTCAAAAGTGGAAGTACTCGTTGATATCATTCTATTGGGTAGAGAGCCATGTGATTGTAATTCAGATTGTGCTGACATTAAATCGTCTATTGAAGAATATTCTCAAACGAAAGCTATTCTATGTGCTACAGTAGTAATTACGAATTATATTGATAATACAATATTAAATATGATTTTGATTCTAGTTTGAGTATTTGTCGATGGAATGTGAATGTGTCGAGTGTAGGTAATTTAACAATACACACCCACACCTATACCCTATCTATTAAGAGAGTAATGCATTCAAACTGAGGACTTATTTCTTGAATAAGATTTCACAGAGTTAAAGAGATGTTCGGTCCCTTCTCTTCTCAATTCGTCATTGCCCTGAACTCGATCAATGTCGAAGATATCTTGTTGCAATTATTGTAAAAAATCTATTAAATCATAAAGAAAGAAATTGAAGTAGAGATAGCAATAGATAAGTCAAATTTTATTTGCGTTTAGTGGAAAATTTTTATAAAAATCTATTGACTATTTTGTGAAAAAATAAATAAATCTGAGGAACTTGAAAAGTATCTTATTGGTCTTCATGTAAAGATCGAAATATTTTCATCAGTCAATGATTTGTATTGTTTTTCATCATTTTTAAACAATGATCAAATATCCATTCTAAATTCACTTCTGATGGTAGCTAAATAACAATCGGCGATAGTTCGTCTGAAATATCTAATGACCGTCTATGTTAAATGAGAAAAAAACAAAGAATGATTGTCGTCGGCAGCTATCGCTGCTATCCTTATAAATACATGTTTGTTGCAAATGAATGTATATATTTTCGCTTTTATTCCAATGTTATTCGAACTCGAACTGTTGTTTATCATAGGAAAAATTTTTTCCATCATTGCCAAACTGACAAGCTAAATATTTTTCTTAACGTAATCCAAAAGAGAATAACTATTTGGAAAGTAAGTATATAAGAGAAAAATAAAAAATAACGGATTCTATCAACATATTTTCATTCAGACTAAACTAAGATTACGGCATAAATTCAAACATTCAACACATTTTAATGATTTACCCAACGAAATTTTTCTCATGATATGTCACTATTTGACTCCGATACATGTACTCAAAGCATTTTACGATTATGATAATCGTACATTTTCTTGCACGTCGGATTATCTACGAAACATTGATTTAACCAAATGTTCCTATTCAGATCTTCAATATTTTCTTCAATTATTCATCAAAGGATCTTTTCAACCTAGAATATTGACTATTAGTAATAATCAATTACCAACACAGATCAAAATCTTTTATGATGCGTGCAACTTATCATATCACTTTCGTTCCATGATGTTCGTCATTTATCACTAATTGAATGTACAAACGACAACTTTCAGACTATTAAGTCATTTGTAAAAAAGTTTAAATCATTGCAATCTTTATGTATTGTTGAATCGACATCGAATGAAAGTAACTGGTTTTTGAAGGATGGTGTCATCGAAACACTTCGTAATTTTATGCTCAATAAACTCATCGAACTTGAATTGAGTACTAATGAAGGTATCGTACTCGACAAACAAATGCATTCAAATAAATATCTCAAAACATTAACAATTTCACTGCAAAAATTCAATGATCTTTTTGTTCTGTTCGATGGACTTGCGTCAAATTTAGTTATGCTCAATGTTACTATCTGTCAATCTGACCTATGTAAACGCTCACCAATACCATCACCATGCTGGCCACGTGAATTTATGTTACATTTGGTT
>CAJNSZ010003352.1:0-11443 GCA_905329745.1 Rotaria sp. Silwood2
GAACCATAAGAATTCTTTCAGAATATGCTGCAAAAGAGCACTAAAAAGATTCCGTGATATGAGTTCTATACAGAAATGCATTCTTTACTAAATAGTTGTTTCCGATTCATTGTTCCGCAAGGCTTTTTTCACTTCGACCTGGCGTATCATTTTCATAAAGGAAGCAAAATATTGTTCATACTGACCTACGATACAATTATGGACTTATATACTAAAAAAGTTAATACACTTCAGAAATTACTCGTAAAAAAATCGATTTTATCAGGGGGTCTTCTAATGTGTCTTTTGCTTCATTTATCCAAGGGGCGTCTTCTATTATGGGAGGGTCTTCTAATATAAGGGGGTCTTCTAATGTGTCGGTGGCTTTACATTGCTTATATGTGGTTGGGTGAAGCTGAGAGTAGCATCTACACTCGGTATAATCAAAATCCTGAGTTATACATAAAACATAAGAAATTAATGCTTGCTTTTGTTTCATCTTATGTTCAAATCGATTTGATATAGACGGTAAGTTACATTTGAATAATAGTAAACTAATAATTTTCTTTGTTGTCTTTTAGCTTCAAACAGATATGATCCTAAACGTATTTATTACTTTGATAACTGAAAACCAATACTGCTTTTTTAGGTTCACATCGATATGGTCAAAAACGTGAATTATATTTTATTAGTTAAAAACTAATACTTTTCTTCTGGTTTTAGATTCATGTCGACATGGTCGAAATGGTACATTGCATTTTAACAGATTAGAACTAACACTATCTTTTGTCTTTTTTGGGTTCTTTGACATGCGGCAAGGTGCTGAAATCCATCTTGCCGCTCGAGTGTTTTCAGGTCCCATATTTTCTTCCGATTTTCGTGAGTTCAGTAACCTTTTATCTGTTTCTGAGATCAGTATCAAAGAAATTACTATAAATGATTTTTCTGGCTTTCAGAGACTCATAAATCCTTGTTCGAAAATCCTTAAAGTTTTTTAGATAGTAACAAAATTGGAAACTCTTTAAGTTTTTTTCAGGAAACGAGTTGTTTTTCAGAGAGTAGAGAGTACTCATTTTATCTTCTCTACCATCTGTTATACGTGACTCTCATTTAATATTAATTATCTCTGTGCACGTAAAAGAGACCGCTTTCAGACATTATCAAGGATTCTGTACTGTTGCACACAGAGACACTCTGTGCTATTTTCTCATCATACTAACGAAATATGAATCATCATGAACTCAAAACCGAGGCGATCAACTGAAAACACTAACAAAATATGCTATTTGCAAATATGTCCTCAATTTTAAAAAAATCATTAACACAAATACCATTACTCGCTTTTAAAACAACACCGAATAATTGTCATTTACTCCGTGATCATACATGTGCTCTGTTATCACATGGAAGGTCAGCAATTACCAGTTATCTGAAATAAGATCTCTCACTCAGTAAATGATTTTAAGATCCCAGGTCAAGGAGATACAACAGGAAAGGATGCGTCAGTTTATACGAAAACCAGAAGATTCCGAAGGTAAAAGATAGCACATAAAGAGTCGTTATCTCCTTCGGTTCTTTTCATGATCAAAATGCTAACTTTTCAGATTAAAAAGGCTCTCCACAGTTGCAGACGATTTTCTGCTCTCAAACAGTAACAAATGATTTTTCTTCATTTTTTTATGTGAAAAAGAGCATCTTCCGAAGCGACTAAAGAGTCCTCTACACACAATAAATATGTTGGGCTATAGTGATGATCAGAACGTTTACTTGTGGAAAATAAAAGCGTTCGTACTTTCTCATAGATCCCACACTTTCTATAGTTGTACAAACCATCTTTGTTCATCTTTTCATACGGACATGATCAAGGGTTGGAATGAACATATTTGATTATTTTCACAATTAAAATGCTCACTTCCAGATTAGAACATGTTTCCGATGGGTCGTATCGTCGTTCCACTGAACAACCTGTAGTTTCTCGTGGCTTCTCAACAGGATCCTAGTGAATCTCTGCATGTATATGATGTTGCAGTAATGGGAATAAGTCATAGTTTTCAGTATTGTGGCTTTAGTGTCTCGGATACTCCTTCCAAATGTATAACTTTCTTATTGAAAAGGTGCAGCAAAACGAGCAGATGCTGCAAGTAACTGAGCGAACACTGCGAGTAACGCTCTTAGGAGTCTTCAGAAACTGGAGAATTTTGCCGAAATCGAATGCGCGACTTGTACGGCTTCAGTCGGATACGATGAGTTCCGGAATGTTTCCAGTCCGATCCTTGCATTCTTTCGTTGAGTTTTCCGCTATTTTCTTTTTTTCTCGCGGAATTCGAGTGGTTTCCTGTCAACTGCCGGTTTCAGGATAATGTCGAAAAATACGAATTTCCGGTACGATCGCTTTCCGACTCGTGATACTTCTTCCAAGTTCTTCGTATATTCTAGCCGGATCCTGTAGGAAATCGGCTGGAGAAGTCAACGCACATGGCCGGTTCCGGTCAAAATCGGGGGTAAGAATCAACTACCTGTATAATATGACAAGTATTTATCCAATATCAGTTCAGGAAAAGGAAAATGATTTTCTGAGCTCATGACAATGTTTCGTTACTCGATCAGTGCCATACACTTCAATCAACCAGTTCCATATGATGATGCTTATTGATTGAAATAATCAAGTCGAATGAAAATGTCCGATTCGTATAATCAAGGATTCTCTATTTCTTTTTAACTATTATCGTGCCCTAGTCGATCTATCTCGAACAGCATCTCTGATGAATTAGCACTCATATTTTCTTGTTTTCAACAGTGTTACTATTTAAAAGAGACACTGCTTTCAATATGAGTATTGCATTGAATTCGGCCAAGCGAAACTTTCCTAAGTTTTGAGCCTATATGCTAGCAGCAAAGATAACATCATCATTAACTCGAAGTCACATCTGGACAAGCACTATCATTCAAATGTAATCGTCAGGTATTGTTTCTCATTTACGAAGCTACTTCGGAGAGCATTCACTGCTTTTTTCTATTGTCGTTCTGACAAAAAAAAACTATTATCGCATTCAGTTCTGTTAATATTACTGTTTTGGTTGTATACTTGCCAACAAGGGAAGGCTGACTAAGTTCATGTGTGTTTTATTTTCCTGTAAGTTTCATTATTTTCTGAGCGTGAGTCCAGCTTTATTTAATAACACTAATTTCGTAAACGCAGAAGAAGAAAGCAAGGAGAACAAGACAATAACTACAGAATGCACACAGAAAAGAGAAGACCATACAAATGTATATATATATATATGACAAAAGCAATAGGAAAATTCACTAGGATATATGACAAGAAAGGATAAATCCATATATGCATTAGATATGCACTTACGAGAGCAGAGGGAAAAAACTAATGAATAATATGTTATAGTTCAGAGGGAAAACACAGTATGTCCTGTATTCATACATATGTGGCATGCGCTGGACATTTTCCAATCATGTTTAAGAAAGAGATAATAAAGTTTCATCATTTGTTGTTACATAAGTCAATTTCAGAAAGCATTCGTTCGCGATTTTAATTGTGTTTTTGCAGCACTAAAAGTCATAACTACCGTTTGCGTAGTTGCAGGCCGAAGTTTTGATTTCAGTCGGGTCCACACTTCTGATAATGACGTCAAATATATGAAAGTCAAATATAGAGGAATCAAAGTAGTAAAGAAATAGGAATACTCTGCTATCGCTTTTGGTATATCACGTATTCCAACTTGATTCAAGAAAATCACCATACCATATGGTAAAAGAGCTGTCAGACAGACAAACGATATAGAAAGAAGTTGATAAGCCATTTTACTATGCTTTCGCCAAGTAAACGATTGCTGAAGACGTCGTTTCGAATAGAGAACACGACACAAAAGTGAAACACTAAATATACCAATACACATTGCAGGAGCTATGTTATGAACCATCTTGCTCCACGCAGATAAAACTGGATAACCTTGTATACAATCATTGCCACAGACAATACTTTCAAAGTTAAATGGAGTTTTGCATGGATAAAAACACAAAGCATAAGTATAGAAACATATGACGTAGACAATAATGATAAAAGGTGGTGCATAATGCAAACATATCTTTTTCCATTTTGAATGAAGAAGACGATCATGAAAAATGAGAATATGTCGTTCCAATGAAGCCCATGCTGTTAACATCGCGCCTACTCCATAACCGGTATAATTGATAAGTCGCCATGAATAGCAAAAGACGGCATTTTGAAAAGGTACCTTGCCTTGATGATAAAGATACAGCTGTAACGGAAGATCTATTGTTTTGAAAATAAATTCACAAATTAAGAGAATGATAAGGCAATAATTATTTGGTGCTGAACGTAGATTTTTGTGTATCAAGGCGTAAATGATGATGAAAACATAAACAATAAGCGATGATACTCCAAGTACAAGGAAAGTATTGAATTTCAGCGATAAAGTAATTTGTGGAACATAAATATTTTGTTGAGTAGTATTGGCATAGGTTATGTTTTGCTTTGGATCCAGTTGCATTTTGAAGGATCAGCCGTTAAGACTTAAAAAGCAAAAGCAGTCAGTATATTTTATAATATTTTGCAGATGCTTTGTTCAGCTCTACCGATTTTCTTTGCACATCTTCTTGTTGATACAGCAAGATTATATATATGTATATAAAGATGATTGGCATATGAGGAGTTGTCAGAGAAAAAGAAGTGTTGACGTCATTGTTTTGATGATTTGCATATATTCTTAAGTTTATTCATGCACAGAGCAAGCTGTCACTTGGACACATAGATAAAGCTTTATGAACTAACTAAGTGAACTGATGCGATTCTAATAGTGTCTGATGTTGATGGGCAATGATGAAAGTAGACATCACAGTATTCTATGTGACATTGAGGATGCACTGAAAAATTGCTTGCTGAAAGGGTGCAGGTGTGGGGTTTTAGCGTATGCCTGCGGATATATGAATGTGGAATTTGGGTGGATGACTGTACGTAAACTTTTCGTTCATAGCCAACCTCAATCTCACACGCTTTTTTGTTCATATTCGATTCATCCGATATAGAAATAAATCTTATATATAAACAACTGAAAGATTTACCAAATTTTTGTTGGGATTACAGTGGCTTCTACTTTCCAGTAACATTATATTAAACAAATGACAATATAGAATCAGGGATATTTTCACACAAGAATCGATTTGTGAAGAACATTTCCACCAAGGACATTTACCCTGAGAGACATTTTTGTATCAGAACAAAAAGTTGGGAGCATTGCACCCAGTACATTTTTGAAAGAACATTGTAGCATGTAGTTTTAGCGTATCTTTATGATATTGCCAGAAAACCTGAGTAGTATTTTTCGAAGTCAACAACTTATTGGAGGAAACTTATGTTGTCGATATTGTTCATTTAGTACCAGCAGAAGCATTCACAAATTTCTGCACGGTATTCGCTATAGTTTATTAGAAGGTAAGAAAGTTTCTGAATTGATAGTGCCTTAAAATTTAGACCAGGGAATTTTAATCGGATTGTGATGTTTTTTCCTAAACATTTCGATATTCCTGGTGTTTCAAAAATCTTGAAAATGCTTTCTACAAAATTTGTAATATATAAAAACCGTTCAATTATCAACTATTTGGCAATTTAGTTTCCTTTTTTGATGGCCATTTTTTCTTGCGTTAAAAGCTTCTAGAGAACTTGAAACATTCATACGTTTAGTATAAGATATTTTATAACGCGTAACTCGTGCATCCCATTTTTGTATTGTTTGATCTAAAACTATTTGTCATTCTACTAATAGTCTTACATGAACTTTACAATCTCTGCTTAATCTTAGTTATGATTATACACCTCGCAAATAGCAAGCAAATAAATAACAACGTAAATCTGATAATTCGGTTCTTTTCTTACCTCGCTTGATTGAACATCAATAAAATGCCGATTAATTCAGTCATTATGATTTTCAAAACTTGGATGCAATACGAAGGTTAACTTCGACAACAAATGCAATACCCTCAATGTGAAAATATACTTCGATTCTTTTTATACTCAGAGCGTTTTCAGCAAACGCTTCTTAATTCGACATTTAATCAAGCCTGCGTCCGAAGTCGTGTAAGAGTTTTTTAGAGTTCGATAAACTCTTTTGACATTTTCGAATCTTGACTAAACTTGACTCTTGGGTTTTTTGTAAGCATCGTTTCTTTCAATCTTTTTCAGGATTAGAATTTCATGAATCGTTGTAGGTGCCGTATTAATTATTTGCATGATTTTAAAAATGTCTCTTTCGAAACTCTTGAAAAGTAATGAACTATGTTATCAAATATATGAGAAATCGCAAAAAAAGTCGCCACGCATTAGTACTGATCAAATATCTACATATCTGTTAAGAAAACTGGCATTATCAGGACAAAAACGATACTGATTTTTTTGCATGTAGCGTCTATGAAAATCATTCTGACATCTTTTTTTTTTCATAGTGAAACCTTTAGCAACAAGAATATCAGGCAATCGCTGTCACCAATTCTTACTATCGCTTAAAACTCAGAATAACTTATTTGTAAGCCATTAATTTTACACAGAATCCAATAAAGAATAAATAGGATTTAAAATTGGAAACATAAAAGAGAATATTATCAAGTTCAATAAGAGGCCATCGAAGTCACACAAAAGTATCTTCTCTTCTAGGAATGTTTCACTTCATCGTGCGATGCAACCCAATTTCCATGCTCTTCATTAAAGCAATAGACATCTATGAATATCTATATTCTCTGTTCAGTCATAAGAATATTCCTTCGAAGCTCAAGTGAAAACTTGATCTCATTCACACATGCTCTAAGATCAATTCATGGTCCATCTCTATAATAGAATTTTTCTCGGGAAATTTGAGATCGATTCACTGAAATACAGGCGCGATATGAGCATTGAAATAGTCTATTAAAATAGAAGGTCTGATATGTAATTTCATCAGTAAGAATTCAGCCATCAGTAACTGAATTCGGATAATTATTAATATTGTTAGATAAAATTGCATTGCACTATACGTATTTTCGTCCTTCACCTTTTTCATGAAACATTCACGATTGACTGATCATGGGAAGTGAGAAAGTAGAAGCAAATTTGATCATATACAATTTAATCTTTTCAATGAATCTTCTTTCTTTTCTTTGAATAGCTTTTGTTTCTCAAAACTGGGTCATATGTTCTATTTTTCCACAAACAAGCTTATCATGGAAATAAACAATTAATTTCTCTTCACATGAGCACAATAAGTTAAATTTTCGAATAAGTTGAAATTCCGTTGCAGTCGATAAAATTCTGTTTTGAGATCAGCTTTTAATTCCTATCGAATGCATTGATTTTGACATCGTGGTATAATATTTACCAGTAATTTGCATTGATATCCTTGATAGTTTGAATTCTGGATTCCGGTAAGAGTTGTTCGAACATCATGAATCTGCAATTAAGTTGACATATAGATCTTGGAGTATGACAGCAAATAGGAGGAAAATTATAATAATCTTGTTAGCGTAGATCAATTGGACTAAAATGTGGAATTCATATGTGTTGTTTAGTCTTATTATATTAATGAAAAATACATTAAGTGAAAAATTTCTCGCAGATTATAGCTGTTTTTCAAGATAATCGGTCACCAGAGAAATTATCTGTCTTATTTGTTTCTGCCTTTGGAACAGAATTTTTTGCTTAGTGTTGCTGTATGTTTTGTTTGCCTTGTTGTTGTTTGCTCGTTATGTTTTTCGTATTCCGTTTTTCATAATTTAATATTATTACTACCCTAATTATTGATTCATGATCACTGTTGAAGTGGTTGCATCGTGTTTGACATTTTAATCTCGAATGAATTACTCTGAATGCTCTTCTTTTTGAATTCAGATTAATTTGCATAATCGATTAAAAGTTCTGCAATGTGCAATATTCGAATTGTAAAACATTTGGATACATGACTTATTGATGAATTTTTATTGGATTTTTTGCATACAATCCTGATGTTTTTGAAATAACATCGTATTGTGTTAGTCATAATAGAAAAAAAGAATCGTGACCATTGTTCAATAAATCTTCACTTAGTAAAATCATGTGCAAAAACTTGATTAATTCATTCCGTGAAAAGGACAAATTCTGTGCTACTCAATTCAGTGAACAGTATGAGTTCACCTCAATGCATTTATTCGTCATTTGGATCTTAATGCTTCACATGTTTTTTCTTTTAATACCTTCATGAATATTTATTTGTTAATTTTTCTCTGAAGAAAAATATTACTATTTGATACGTTAGTCAATATGCGAGGTTCGTATCAATTGTAATTTGCATATTTAGAAGAGGAAAAGGCAGAAAAGAGACAGCAAATGAAGAGAATACGGTTTACTAATTGCAGTTGTGATTATGTTCAAATATGGATCAGGATGATTGTATTCAAGGATAAAATGAAAAGATCAAAATCAATATTGACATATGAACTATCAACAGTAACGTTTTAAAGTTTTTTTGCGCACGGATCAATTACTTTTTATCAATGTAGAAATTATTTAAAACGTGTTGTTTTCAATTCACTTTTGCAAAGTCTGATTTGCTTTAATTTACGAGCAAAGAATTGTTCTCAATAAATCAGCCATATTAAACAAATTTAGATGAATACAATTTATGCAAAATGCGTTCTATTTTCATATATTTTATTGCTTTCTTTGCACAACTCAGTAGCTGCAATGATTTTATCTGAGGTATGGTAATAGAATTCGATGAAACATCAAATGGTGTGGCAAATAAGTCATACATATTGTTTGAATCGTTTATGATTTCTTTCAGCATGAAATTCGCATTGAACCTTTATCTCTTTCACATCAAGCTGTAAAAAACTGCAGTTATAAAGCGTAACGATTTGAGTCTCCACGAATGTATGACAACTCCTCGAAATTAATTACAAACTTAAGTTGTATTTACATTAAGGCACTACGATATATTATACTTACAAAATACTTCCTAAAAAATATTCTAATTTGTATTTCTTTTGCATCACTCATATGACCGGATAGAATCAGGTTTATAATGCAAGCTTCAGTTATATTATAAATCAGTTGACTACATTGGCAAGTACACATATTCTTCGTCCAATTACTATGTTATTAATGCTACTGATCATACTTCTGCTTGCCGAATTTTTGACTACTACTTGTACAAATCGAAACTCGACTGAAATAATTGATATCGACAAAAGTCTAGGTGCTCGTAATCTAGTCTTGTGTTGCAATCCACCAAAGATTTTTTTTAAATATCAGCCTGATAGTGGATTTACAATAAATGTACCATCCCGAGTATTTACCAAAATACCTGGTCTATCCTTGGCAGTCACCCATAGTCAACCTCAATAGCTGTTCAGTATTGACATGCTGCTCAGGATTCATTATTTTATATGATGTAGCTTTTAAGACCTATGATATGTTCAAATTTCAACACGTACTATGATGCATATGTTAATTTACACATTATTCAAAATTCATTGTTTGAAGCTATTCATCATTCAGAATTACATTTCATTGTATTGAATGCCTACAAGGTCTAACAATAATAACTAAAAATTGCTTGCAAAATCTGGTAGAAATCACAAACTGTCTGACGAATTCGAATAGACAGTTAACCAAAACAAATCATAGACACATCAGAAAAATCGATTAAGCTAGTTCCTGGTTGCTTATCTCTTATTAAGAAACACGAGTCTTTGAGAAAGAACCTAAAAAACGTGACGGTTATCACACAGTCCTTGAACTCTTTTAATTTATACTGATAGACAAAGATATGAAATCTTAATTTTCAGAGACCGAAACGAATGACACAATCTCGATTCGTACTTGATTCGACTCAGCTCATGTTGCGAGAGTAAATCCCGTTATTTTCACTAACAAAAAGGATTTGTATCCCATAGAACAACTCACTTAAGTTTTTACTTGTGCCTTCATGTACGATCTATCGACTTTGGACGTCTTTAGAGTAGTAAAAAAAGCTGCATAACTATATGAGCATGAACATAACTCAGTATCTTGTTTTTTTCTAGCTACGAGTGTAACAGTTCTGCGCCTGCCACCTCGAACACGCTTGTGCGTCAACTTTAACTATTGTAAAAAGAGTCGATTTACTAGTTCTTTTCAGAGAATTTGAAACATATGAGCATCTCTTTTGAAGGAAGCAAAAGCTTCTTAAATTAACTCATGCATCTCATGAGACTGTGCTGTGTTCTCTAATTTGTTACTACTTTATTATCCAATAAACATATATGTAAATATATAACTAAGAGAGGTTTATGTGCCATTGTTCGCTCATCATGTCTCTTAACCAGGATAGCGATGGTATCTCTGCTAAAAAAGGCCTAGCTGATGGAAAGTTGTGTCAGACAAGTGTACAGCTGCGTTGTCAGTAGGAAGCTTCTTTGAAGGAGCTGAAGGTTCGTGACAGCCATCTGTGACAGATTCCATCAGCTAATGCACGAGTTTCAATTGTTAAAATGCTAGTGGTGACTTAAGTCAAACATATTAGTTAGTCTGAGATTAGTAAATTCTCGAGTAACTATTCTCTTATGTAAGGAGTACTCATATCGGAAAGTCATGAGAATCAGTTGTGTTTTTTGACTGAATTTTTTTCTTAGTCATTTGATTTCTGCTCTAGTCAACAATCATTACTCTGGATCAATCATTCAGAAAGACTTCAACAGCCAACTGTAGATTTTCGATCTCAATTTTAAATCATCAAAAATAAGTTTGACAACTCTCTATCAGCTCATTGCAGACCAAGCTATGCATCAACTCAATATGTTTTAAAAATAAGCCATCGAACGGCTCTTTTTAGAGAGCCTAAAACTGGTGGCCATCTCTATTGAAAGGAGCTGAAGTCACACACCAGTTCTTCACGGGGATCCTTAGAAGGTTCATGAGCTTGAATGATCATATCTCTAACTCAAGGTCATTCAGCGTTTAAACGAGCTGACCGAATAATGCAGTGAATAATGAAGGATTAAATTCTCGATCCATGTATAATTATAACGATTGTCTTATGTGATCGAATCATAAAAACCTGCTGTAGTGATAAAAAAGAACAAAATTCCACTCATTTGTTGATCGAAGATGCTGAAAAATATTGAAGAAACACTTTTGTTTCTCCGCATTAAAGGAAATTAGTAACTCTTGTGGATAAGAATACCGTAAATACTCATCAGAATTCCGTATTCATTATGCTTTTCTTTTCTTTTCTAAAAGTAGCAGCTGAACAGGATGTAGGTATGGTTTTTGACATCAGTGTGTTGATATAGATGCCAGTATGGATCATCTCCTCGGGAAACAGACAGTTGCTCGCAGGACAGTTGCTTGTCGGACAGTTGCGCGCGGACACTTGCTCGCTAGGACAGTTACTCGCTAGGACATTTGCTCGTTAGGACACTTGCTCGTTAGGACACTTGCTCGTTG
>CAJNSZ010003353.1:0-11435 GCA_905329745.1 Rotaria sp. Silwood2
TATAATATAAAATTAAAAAAGTTTTTTTCTGTGTTGTGGCAATAGTGATCAGATTTTTCTTATATCTGAAAATTGCTCACGGTTGCAAAACTTTAATTGCGCAAATGATCACGGGTATCAGAAAAATCGATTGACTTTTGGCGATGGGTGGTTGATTTTTTATGCTACGGAAATAAATTTCTTTTTTTTTTGAAAACCAAGATAATTTAAGATAAGCTACGTCAAAATCAATCGTATGTATTGTCCATTTTTATATTTTTTAAATGCGATAAGGACAAAAACTGACTGAGTCTTTCTTTGAACGACATATCTCATAAGCGTGTCTCGATAGTAATCGAACAGAAGTCTGTCTGCTAAAAAACGTGAAAATTCGAGGCGAGCCAACGAACATGATTTTCGTTAAAGCATCGTTGAGAAATTAAGCAAGAAAAAAAGATTGATTGAATCTTCAAGTGGAAATATGTAATGATTACTAATGGAATGAGCGTGATCATGTTGCGTAAAACTGATCATTGACTGAAATCAGTTACATAGATACAAAGTTAAGACAATTACAGTTCAGATAACAGAGTCAAATGTTGAAGACAATTACTATGATTTAAATATTTTTCGAATTGGTTCTGGAGTGTTTCAGTAGTTGTTGATGTACAACCTCAAGAAGGATGTTTTGGTATGATACATTTTCACAGTTAGATAACAAAGATTCTTTAACCTAGTACAGTATGACTATATGACAGAAAGAATCAATATTTGTAATCATCTTCAGATATCCAAGATATTTATGTCTATTAGTTTTTGCGCATGTGTTGAAGTTATTACGCTTACAGTATCAATGAATTTCCATTGGTCCCATTTTCATCGGTTCCTCGTGGATGAAAGAACGAGTGGTGTTAAGACCACTTGTCTCATCAATATATTTTCACAAAATACATAGATATTCCTTTTCCTAAGTATTTCTGGTGTACTGAACAGTTTTAAATAGAAGTGAGACTGCATCAGTTCGATGCAATTTTTTATGGTCTATCAAAATATGATACGAAATTTTGCAAAACAACTGACATCAAGTTGAAAAAAGTGATATACAAGCAGAAAATAGTTCTTTTATAATTTTTTTCCTGTTAAAAACAGCAGTGAATCATTTTCCGTTATTTAACACTTCAAATATGAACAACAGAGACAACATGTACCTAGAAATCTGAAATTGAATATGTTGATAGAAAATTTAGCTTAAGAATGGCTCTATGGAACGAAAAAAAACCAAAATATAATAGATAACCAATCGATATTGATCGTAAGAGTAATATAAATTTATTTTGAAACAAAAATCTTCTGAAACTGTTCATAAATCAATCATGCTTTATGAGTATGTATCCTACATATCAAACAGGTTTGGTTGATAAAGAGTCGACGAACGTTTCTGAAAAGGTGCACGTAGATGTATCAACCAATCCGGTGAACAATTTTAATGCTTCTCCATTAATAAATACAACAACAACGGAATCTTACTCTGGCATCAATTCTCCAGTGAAACGACGTGCTCTTCATTCAGTCTCATTATCTGATGTCATACCATCAGATAATAAACATGTGATTGAGCTGTCTTTCTTTCAAGTACCTATCTGAAGAAGCCGCCATTGTGTATACGATGGATACTATATCAGCATAAATTTTCCATGGCGTTCCATTGTCGAACTCATCCGATATGATGCATTACTCACTCTTAACATTATGCTTCAAGAAGCAAGTACTTGCTGCTGTAAACATGCTGACAAAATTCGATTGCTTACTGAAGCTGTTACCTCAATAAAGAACACAAAATCAGATACGAACGCAATCAGATGAGATGAGCTGCTATGTTCATACGATGATCTAAAGATAGCATTAGAATGATTTAAGTCAATGTTAGATGAGGCTTATTACCAACTGATAATCGATTTTATTTAGGATTAAGCAATTCAGTATTTGACTATTCTCAATGTCAGATGTGAAAGTTGTTAGTCGTGTGCTTAAGAGCGCTCGTGTATCTCTAATGGATCACGTCGTTCCTAAGCATTTGAGTTCCGAACATATACCCAGACGAGATGTAATTGATAAACATACTTTCACAAATCCTGAAGATGATAAGGCAATGCCTTGTACTTGATGGCAACTATATATATATGTCCAAATGTCAGCAAATAACATTGTCCGAAGATGTACATTCTCTATTTACAAAGGTCGGCCATTAGGCCATATCTAGCTGATTTCCAAAATAACGATGCTTTGATGATCAAACATATCATTTCGAAATATCGAAAGGGTGTCGTTACCGATAGACTTGAACCACATGATATGCTTATTGTAGATCGAGGCTTTCGTGATTATTTGCCACCTTTAAGTCGTTCAAGATAGGAAACGTACATGCCTACCTTGTTGAAAGAAGTTGATAAAAAGTATGGCATTATTTTTATCATGTTATGTCTAATTCTATGTTACTAACTGCTGGCGATTTATTTTCAATCGTTTACACATTGATCAACGTATACAGACCTCTCTTAGTTCGATATGTATCACACGACAGCAAGCTGGCTAATATGATGCTAAGTCTCATGAATGACAGCAACAAACTCAAAGAATATATTGATAAATAGAACAACAAACAAGAGACAAATCGATGCTGTTCATAACTTTTCTATTTTGAATCTCAAGTAGCTGAATGAGCTCAATTTTAGGAAGGTTTCAATTAAAACAAGTCAAAAAATATAAGATAGAACATTGACCCAATGATTGATCGTTTTTTTGTTCAGGTTGCTAAACAGCGAACAGATATCCTAAGAGCTAAGGTATAATCCAGATACTGAAGAACTGTTACGTACAATCTCTGCATTCAATACAGTAAAATAAAAATAGAAGGATAGTACGACAAATACCGTTCAGGTGGTCTACTCATTAGTCTAATTTTTCGAACTTTTCGTTATAAATGTATTCTATTATCGAACTCACTTTTTTCTCAATAAACAAAATTCTATCATGATGTTTTTTTCTTGCGTTTACTTTATTTGTTGTTCATATTTGAAGTGAAAAATAATACAAAATCATTCACTGCCGTTTTTACCAGGGAAAAATTTATAAAAAAAGCTATGTTCTGCTCATATGCCATAGTTTTCAACTTGATGTCAATTGTTTTTGCAAAATTTGATATCATATTTTAATAGACTGTAAAAAATTGCATCGAACTGATGCAGTCTCACTTCTATTTAAAACTGTTCAGTACACCAGAAATACTTAGGAGAAAGAATACCTCTGTAAAGTTTACTGTCATCCTACTCGTATTTGGCTTGTATAAAGAACTGAGTATCTCCAATCGACTTAGTTCGTCCTGTTATAGATAAAGCAATTAAATTTACGCATAAAACTCTACAAGGGCCGAAAACCTCATTGTCATTTTGAAGAAAATGGCCATGCTAGATTTGCAGACCATATCAAACGTGTTATTCTAAATATATTTTTTTCGTGAAAATATGCTGATGAGAAAAGTGGTCTTAACACCACTCGTCCTTTCGAACATAAAATCGTTAAAATGAATGCATCAGGAATTGTGATCACGTAGATCGATAGAGTGTCGATAATTCGGCATATATCAATATACAATGAAATGAATTATTCATTCCCTGTACTTAATTATCATTTGAAACCAAAAGTAGAATGTTATGAATAGTATGAAAGACCAAGTGGCGTATTAAAGATTGATTTGTCTTTATAAATAAAAACAATCGACTTGTAAATATATGAAAAAAAAATGGTTTTGTGAAACTTCTATTCGTTACATGTCCAGTTATTTCTTGCATTTGTCTAGTTTCTTGCTAAAACGACGTTCATACCTAGATGCGACTATAAATATCTCAATCGCTTCAGTATAAGGTCAAGTGTATCGATTATCGATGCACACTATTTGTAAAGAATACGTCTGCTTATGGAACTGTGGAAATTCAGGTTATATGGTTTGATAGGTGACAGTATGAAGTGGCGATGCACACCTGCAACCATATTGAATACAAAGTTGAATCGATATTGAACAGCTTTGAATTCAATATGCCAAACTTATAATTAACACAATATTACTCACCCTATTCTTTTCCAATAGTTTCTCTATAATCTCCATATCTTGATGGGGTAACTTGGAATGCCAATTCAATGTTGTTTTGTCGTTTAAGTTAGCGAAGAGGCTTTCAAGTTTGACATTTCGATATTTGTAATGCATGCTGGCGAAAAGATCTTTAACAGATAACAAAATGTTTTCAGATGCTCAGTCAAGTTTATTCATTTTTGCAAGATATCCAATGTACTACAGTCTCTCCTATATTTACGGTGTCACGTAAATATTTTATGTACAAGGATTTCCCCACCCCTTTCTGTTATTTAGACGAGGCAGATCGAATATCTCTATGATCAGTGAGTTTAGGTTGGCAAATGCAGAAATCGATCGACCATGGATGATCCCTTAGAACTTCTTTTGTTAAATTTGAAGAAAAGACAACTTTGTTCTCAAATACCGATACCTTCAACGATTAGTTTGGTTATTTCATTTTTTCCTACTTACTCGTTAGAAACAGTGTGAAAATGAAAAAGAACAAAATATATTTGAAGTGTGATAGTTTCAGTCTAACAGCGCGACAATTAAAATGAATTTCTCAAATCATATGTATTATCAAAAAGTGAGTGTTTTCACGCAGCTTTTGGTATTGTCTGAAAAAAAAGTGAAAACGCTGAAATAGGGACTGTGATTAGTACATTTAAACGAGTTTTCTCAAAATTCTCGTCTGCTTGAAATATCAATTCATTAAAAAAAAAACTACACCACCAAAGTATTTTTAGTGTCCTATTAGCATTCTAAAAAAAAGACGAGCAACTTTGGTAATAATAAATTTCTTTTTCTACCTGACATATAAAGACTGTTGTAGAGAATTGAGATGAAAAAGAGAAAATAAGTGTTGTTCTTTCACTGAAGAAGTGAGAGTGGCTGTTATGTTTACTTTGACTTCATTTAAAAGGCTTCAATTGAGTGAAAAATGAAGTAGGCAGAAAAAAGCAGCATTGATTTTTAGTGGTCGTACTCTGACTACGTGTTGTCTTTTCAAATCAAGACTGCTAATTTTATGTATGTGCGTCTTGCACAGAATGATGATCAGAGAGAGAACATGGCACAACACTACATTTGAGATGAATTGGTGATTGTGCATGAAGTGAAGAAGCACAGTTGCATTACACGCAGCCCAAGCTCACCCTGCTCTCGACGATAGACAAATGACTGGCTCTTTTGAGGTGTAAGTGGACTTTCTTTACACGTGTAGATCCATGTTCTTGCCCACCCACAATCTCCGGTTGATATCTTGATGTGATAAAAGCTGCAGATAAAAAAAGTTAAAACTATTCTTTTATTGAAAATGTTGAGGTCCATTAGAAGAAACTTGACTAAAATATTCAATATCGCGATCAAAACTTCACAAATGAGTGTGGGTGTGGGTGTGTTCTTTTCCTGTACACCCACACTCTCGTGTATTATAGATCTTACTTGATGTTACTAAGATGCCTAATTATTTGATTTTGGCTAAAATATATAACCAAAATAATAACAAAACACTACACTACTGTGTGAGTGACAAGAAGATCAACACTTACATGCGCACATTTTTTTTTGCCTGTTGAAACAAGCAGCTTTAAATATTTAACTGAGTTTATGTTTTTGTCTAATCACTGGCACAGATACATATATGTACATCACATGTCATTCTGTTGTGCTTATTGATGAAAGCAGATGAACCAATACTCTTGTTTTCTTTCCTCTTTCTTTAAAAACCAATTACGTGGTGAGAATGTCGCTGATTTGGAATTGTAGGAAGTGCTTTTTCACCATTTTGTTTCAATAAGAAACTCCGTTATTCTTATAATACGTTATTTTTATATATTAAATAAAGTATCTATTTTTAGAATAAAAGAAATATAATGAATCAAGATCGAAATATGTATAATTCATCTTATCAACCATACGGAGGTTACCAACCTAATGCATATGCGCCGTATCCACCCCAATCTGGTATCTCTTTCAATTCAAAATGATTCGGATATCATATGATTAGATCACATTGAGGAAACAGAAATATTATGTCAAAAGCATGTTGTACCAGAGATAGAACTAATATTAATATGGGACTTTCAGACCAGCCGATTGTCGGAAAAAAATAAATATCATGAATTGATATTGAAAGTTAAAAATGTCAAACGAATGAATCCGGACATATAGTTGCTATAGGCAACCAGCCGGTCGAGTGTGAAATATGAATTTCTGACTAGCTAGTTCAATCAGATTGTGATTTAGATATATTACAAAGTCGTTTAAATAAAATCGAAGTTGGTATTCAATTTAAATAATTTTTATTTGCATTAGAAAATTTTGAACAAGAATTTAATCAAAGTCATGAAAAATATTATTTAATAATTGAATTTAATTTAAATGCAATGATTAAATTAAATTATCAACAAAATTTTGAACAAACGTTTGTAGCTACAAATAATGATGAACAAGCAATTGAAATTTTAATCAATTAATTGAAAATATCTCTGATAAAGATAAAGAATAAAAAGAATTAGAACAACTTGAATCATTAATTAATGATTATGATGGTGTGGATGTGGGTGCCGCTATTGACTTCATTTGTAGCCAGACCCATACCCACACCCTATTTTCATGAAAATTCTTTTAACAGATCAGTAATATTCGAAAAATTAAACAGTTAGTTATTGTAAAAGAAATTCTTCAAGAGCACTACCTCTTTATTGGATCAAATATTTCAGTTTGTTTGATATTGTCCTTACAAGTTTCATTTGATTTTGATTTAATCTTTAAAAAAAGAAAATATCATTTATTATTTTCAACACTAAAAGAGTGTTTATTCAATGACAATGAATCTTCTTCAATATTACACCCAAGAAAATCAAATGATTTTGTAGTAATTTCGTTGATGATCGAAAAGAAAGAGATTTTTTTATTTATTTTAAAGTTTTATCATTTCTGATGCTTTTTATTCAATCAACTCAAATCTTTCTTGCTTAGTAAATGATGTTATTGATCTGAAAGTTTAGAGAAATATTTGTTTGCTTAAATAAAGATCAAATGAAATTGCAAATTTGTTATTAGCTGCGAAAATCTTTTGTAATTGATTTGATCGAATTTCAATTCTATAAGACTAAAAAATATTCAGAATTAAAAATAATATTGTAAAAAGAAATGTTTTGTATGAAAATATGTGTTTATAGTTTTTTTTTCTTATTTGCTTTTAGAATTAATAAAAAAGTCAGTTCTGTGAAATTTATTTAATCATCTAATTTTATCTAATATAATTAGATCTCGTTTTGAAAATTTATCAAATGAAACTATTTATGAAATATTTCAATATTTTGATGTTTATCATGCTTATGAACAATTTTATTTTATCTTAATAAACGATTTAAAAGTTAAGTTGTTAATAGAAATCTTTCAATTCAAATAAATATCATAACAATGTCAAAATCAAATATTATCTTTATCGAATTAATTATCTTCGTTTATCAAATCCATTTACTGTTGATATTATTTTCTCATCACCACGCATTCTGTGTGATTATATTCAACTTCAAACATTAATTTTTGATAATATCGATGCAAAACATCTTAATAATATTTTTAAACATTCAGTTTATTTATCAAAATTACATTTATTAGTTTTTAGTCTTGTTGATTATGTTCAAGATCTAGATATTCTTTTTCATCATATATTTCGATTATCGAAATTAAAATATTGTAAAATAATATATCAAACAATCTATGATCAACAACTAATACCAATTTATTCGACTGACTTTACACTTAGTCCTATCGAATATTTTGTACTTAATAATTGTTTTTTAATTGTTTCACTTTGTAATCTATTGCTTTCTCTTCCGAAACTTCGTTATTTATCTATTGATTATCTGGTTGTATTTAATTATCTAGATATTGATCAAGATTCTATTGCATTAGAATGTTTAAAATATGTTTCTATTAATGTTGATAATATACATTTCAATCTATTCCAAAAAATAATAAAATATTTCTTTGGTTGTGTTGAAGTTTTACGCCTTACAGCACATGATACAACTTTATCTTCAATGTCAAATTGACGTATTTTTTTATCTATATCATACTAGTATTATACAAAATAATGACTTACTACATGTTCTTTTAATTTATCAATTTGACTCTTCACTATGAATTCGACAGCAATGAATTTTTACGCATAAATATAATTGACAAAATAAATTAGATAGTGTAAAAATCAAGGGGGAAACAGCGGACTTCAAGACTTCAAGACTTCAAAAGACTTCAACAGACTTCAACAGACTTCAGCCGCTGTGACTTCATATTTTCACAAGACTTCAGAAGACTTCTAAAGACTTCTGAAGCGTCATAGGACTTCAAATGACTTCGCAAGACTTCANTCTTGATTAACGATCTCTCTTGTTTCTTTCCATCACATTGTAACTGGATTGTCTGGAAGACAATTATGGTGGCAAAGGTTGCTCTTTATGATGTATTTCTATTAGCTCTACCTTGCAATATTGGAATCCCAATCCGAACTCCGGACTCGAGTTCGAATTTGCTGCATACCTGATTATATGAATAATAAAAAATGAATAAAACTGATGACGTCTTTGTTGTTATTTTTCGTCCTTGCCAAACGAAAGCAGACAGAGGAAACATAAGAGGTAGGGTATCGAATGCATCTATTTTGAAGTGATTCTTATCTAGATAAAGAAAAAGAAATGTTGGAAAGAATAACCATAAACATTAAATGACGTTGCTCGATTTGTTTTCTTTCCCACTGTTGTTGAGTAGAAACGAAAAAAAAACCCAACATCGAATATATAAATAGTAAACACAATCGCCTATCACCAAAACACAGCAAACATGAGCCGCCAACGAAGACAACGCTTGGCGGAAAATTATTTGGTCATCTGGGTCGACGGCAACATCGACATGAAAAATCAAGATTGTCAACACACGCTCACACAATTGCGTGATGTTGTCAATCAAGTCAACACATGTACCACGGCGGAGGAATGTGTCCGAAGCCTTGAAGAAAATCAAGAGGAGACATCATTCGTGATCTCCTCCGGTGCACTGGGACAACACCTTGTTCCAGATATTCATGGCATGCCAAAATTGGATGCCATATACATCTTCTGTGGCAATAAACAACGCCATGAAGTATGGGCTAAAAACTGGCCCAAAATTAAAGGTGTACATACAACAATTAAATCAATATGCAAAAAATTGGAAATCGCTGTCAAGCAATGTAATCAAGACAGTGTCAAGGTGAGTATCATCAGTGTTAATGAAGCAGGTTCTAGTGATAATCTCAATCAACTAGAACCTAGTTTCATGTACACACAAATATTCAAGGAAATACTCCTTGACATGGAACATGGCCAAGACGCCGTACAAGAGTTGGTGACATATTGTCAAGAACAATATCCAGGCAACAAGAAAGAACTTAAAATTATTGAAGAATTTCGACGTAATTATAATCCAACAGCAGCTATATGGTGGTATACTCGCCAATGTTTCACGTACAACATGCTTAATAAAGCATTACGTACACTTGACGGTGATATCATCATCCGCATGGGTTTCTTCCTGTGCGATGTACACCGCCAAATCGAACAGTTACACGAGAAACAGGTCAGTGGATACCACGGGAAGATTTTTACAGTCTTTCGGGGTCAAGGACTACCGAAAAGAGACTTAAAGAAGCTCGCCAAAAGCAAAGGCGGGCTTGTTTCTTTTAACAACTTTTTATCCACAAGTAAAGTTCGAAATGTGTCACTCGGCTTCGCCAAAGATGCCTTAGAAACAGCGGATCTAGCCGGTGTTCTATTTCAAATGACAATCGATCCTACAGTGTCATCAACTCCATTCGCCTCCATCCGGGAGGTTAGTTACTTCCAGGCAGAAGAGGAAATTCTCTTCTCCATGCACACTGTTTTTCGAATTGGCGATGTTCGACAAATTGACAAGGAAAATCCACTTTATGAAGTGGACCTGAAACTTACGTCCGATGACGACGAACAACTTCGTGAATTAACTGCTCGCATACGAGAAGAAGTGTCAGGTAGCACAGGATGGTATCGAATGGGTAAATTGCTGCTCCAAATTGGTCAATTCAACAAGGCTGAAGAACTGTATATGGCACTACTCCAACAAGCATCTGACGATAGTGACAGAGCATATATCTATCACCAGCTTGGATGGTTGAAAAGTGACCAAGGACAATATAAAGAAGCGGCTTCGTTTTACGAAAAGTCCCTCGAGATCAAACGAAAAACTCTTCCAGAAGATCATCCTTCATTGGCTCCTACGTACAGTAACATCGGTCAAGTGTATAACCACATGGGTGACTACTCGAAAGCACTTGAATTTTACGAAAAATCACATAAAATCAAAGAAATAGCTCTTCCTCCAAATCATCCCTCATTGGCTACTTCATACAACAACATCGGTCAAGTGTATGACAACATGGGTGACTACTCGAAAGCACTTGAATTTTACGAAAAGACACTGGAAATCGACAAGAAAACTCTGCCTCAGAATCATCCCTCATTGGCTACTTCATACAACAACATCGGTCTAGTGTATAAAAACATGGGTGACTACTCGAAAGCACTTGAATTTCACGAAAAATCACATCAAATCTACGAAATTGCTCTGCCTGCGAATCATCCCTTACTGGCTACTTCATACAACAACATAGCTTGGGTATATAGAAATATGGGTGACTACAAGAAAGCACTTGAACTCTACAAGAAAGCACTTGTTATCAAGCAAATATCACTTCCACCGGGACATCCTAGTATAAAAAGCGTGAAAAATAGCATTGAATATGTAGAGAAAAAGCTCTAAATTTCTTTTTTTTGTTCTCCTTTATTTGCTGAATAAACTGTTATTGAATTTCTATTCCCTCACTTCGCGTACGCGCGCGCGCGACCAGGAAGAGACCCTGTAAGCGTGCAACAGGTACACACAGAGCGGACCACGCTGGACTGGTAGGGCATGATCGTAGGTATGACGTACAAATAACGACGACATGGACCCACGAACAGAAGGGCCTTCCCGAGTGCTACACTGCTTTCTCCGAAGCAGGACAAAGTTTCTCTCGCCTGGGTCAGATTACGAAGCCATTTGACAGGCTGTGTTATAAGATCGTACATAACTCTCTCTTTCTCTCCTTTCCTACACACAAGAATATAGTTATTAGAAATTAAAAATTTACAAAGTGTCGATAGAAGAAAAAAAAAAGAAATTGAGAAGTACTATTGGCCACTAGTACTTCTTAACTTATAAATTTATGTTTACACCCCTCATAATGGGATAAAAAAAATAA
>CAJNSZ010003354.1:0-11435 GCA_905329745.1 Rotaria sp. Silwood2
CCATAGGTCCTCAGGGGCTATTGTATTGTGGTACCCATAGGGCCACAAGGCTATAACGGAGTAGGGGATAAGCAAATAAGGATATAAGGGTAAAGGGGATAAGAGGCTAAGGCTACATGGGCATAACGGATAGAGTTAAAAGAGTATAAGGGGATAAGGATATATGGTATAAATGGATAAGGCTGGAAAGGATATAAGGGATAAGGAAATAACGGAATTAGGCTATAAGGAGTACTACAAGTAGAGTATGACTCTACAAGGGTATCAGGCTATACTATCTATATATATAGATAATGCGAACTGGGTTTTTGTCTATTACCCAATCAAAGCTAAAGGACAGAAATGTAACTTCACAGGAAAAAAAGCAGCCGTACAGTATGCACGGGCTCTCGCTAGTAGATACATACATGAAAGTTTTATTTATACGAGACATAAAAAATCAAGAAGTATAGGAAAATGTTCAGATTTTTATATGATATATATGAATTTTATCTTCTTTGAATTCAGATTATTTATATTATCATTCGCAAGAGTTAAGATAATATTCACACAATGAAACAACCAATTTCGAAATAGTGTAGTTTTTTAGATCATTTTTTCAAATCCTTTATTCAGGCTCATAAATAAAGGACGTTTAAGTAACACTGGTCCAGTCTCATTGCTCCTATTCATCTCTAGAACGTCTGATATAAAAAATATAACCTACTGCAAACTTTTTGTTCTTTAGATGCGATGAATTTTAATAAGTAGAAATAAAAAATTGAAGTTCAATATCGATCGTATTCCCAAAATAGAACAACGTTCACATTACTGCTTCATAAAATAACAATCTGTTCATGCAGCATAATCTTCAATTATGTCAACAATGTATACTCATATTCAACTGATCGATTTAGTTCATTTTCTATTTCAAAATACTCTTCAAAATAAGCTAAACTTAAAATTTTCGTAGAAAGTTGTGCGCAAAAAAGCAAAATACTAATAGTGTCTGAACGAGAGATTCGCGAAATAGTCTCTGGTTGCCTCGTACTCTATTGCGCATCGATATAACGTTTAGCAAAGCGATGTGAAGCACAATCTTCATGAGTGAGGCAGCGCGAGTTTATCTCGCAGAACTCTACCCAAGACATTCAGAAATATTTAACGCTCCTTCTCCTATCTGAACATCATTTATGAATGATCACTTCCAAGTCTTCAAGAACTATCATGTTATAGTCATTTATGTGTGATAAGTTTCTCAAAGATGAATATATGATTGTTCTCTGTATAACACGAATTACTACTGTCCAAATCTTAAATTTTTCCATTCAGACTTTGCAGACAAACCTAATTATGATGTCTAAAGAAACATCAGTGGAATAAATTGAGGATGTTTACCTTCAGTAACACAATTTTTTACAATGAAACATACTTCAGTTAGAGAAATAAAACTATTCGATTAGTTTGATAATAGCATTTAAACTTACTGTTGACGTGTTTTTTGAGAGTATCAATAAAATTTCTTTCAAACAGTGAAGACAGATCAATCGAGATTTTCAATCAGCGTGGTCTTGGACCGACCGGACTACAAATCTGGAATTAACTTAGATCATAAATTTCATATCATCCTTTACAAAAAAGTTCAATTAGTTTGACAACAATCAAACAAAGTAATATTCTAAAAGCCGAATAAAATATAAAACACATATTTTGTATATTTCATCTTTCTTTAACTCGAAATATATATGAATATAATATATTCGAACGTATTGTGAAACATGATTTTTTAATAAGCATTAAAGCTGATAACAAGTAAAGTTGATGTTACACTGTAATAAAAGGAAAAAAGCAATACACACGACATAATACAATGAATAGAAACTTTTAATCTCTAGTTGGATTTACTTTTCTTACATCATTAGATATGTACTTATCATAAAATGAAAAGATGTTTTTGCTTATACTTATATCGAAATTTAATCTCATGTTTAAAGATTTATTTTCATAAAAAAAAAAATTCGACACTTTGAGAACTGATAGATCGTGAATTTTTGAAAATAAAAATATATTATGTTTTAATAACTAATATTAAATAAAGACAAGAACTTTTTCGAGATATTTTTAATTAAACTAGGTCAAAACGTTAATTTATTGCTAACGCTCATTTCAATCAAAACAGTCGATTATCGATCTGACGACATAATTTTGAAAAAAAGTCACAACAATAGACGAAAAGAAAAAAACTAACATAAATCAAAGGATAAGCGGGAATGAAAGTATTTTTCTGCATAAAATAAAATTCTTATTACTTTCAAGCAATATATAGCACCTGATGATATTTCGTTAATCAGTTTTGCAAAGTTGATTAAAAGGTTTTCGAGATCCAATGAGTTTCCGGAGATCTTTGAAAAGTTTTTCTTTATTTTTAATTCTATTAAAATATATACTCAATGATAAAGACCAATGTACTGATTAGAAATAGGATTATACTGAGTGTATCACACATAGTATTCGTGTATCTGTATCTTCTCCATTGATTACTTTAACATCATTAAAAAAATTATTGTAATAGCTAAAAAAGTGTTATCTACTCGAATATGGCTCATAATAGCTTCTTAAAAAATATGATCAGTTATAAAAATTGGGATGGTCTGTGGAAGATCTTCTATTTCTGTTTATCGCACGATAATTGAGAATTTGAAATCTCCTGACAAATTTTAACATTTTTTATTCGTTTCGAATTAATTACATCATCTTTAGAGTTTACCAAATAAATGCATACTCTTGATCTGATATATTGAAAATATTTGGTTTATTCAATATAATGAGCTCAGGATAATATTCTAAAAAAAGAGTTTTCAACAAACTTTCGAAAACCTTAACACAACATTCTTTTTTGGCTTTTCCAGTCAACTAATCCAATAGAGCTTTCGAAGTAAGGGATTTTAGTCTATTTTTCATTGTGATTCTAATATTCTTTCAGGAGTTTGCAAACTCTCAATTTTCGTTCGATAAATAGAAAAATCAGGTTTCTTTTTTTACTTATATTTTCAGTTTTTATTATTAATCGTGCCTTTAAAAGGCTGTTATAAGTCATATTCTAATAGAAGGCATGTTTTTAGCTATTACAATTTTTTTCTATTATGATGTTGGAGTAATCAACGGAGAAGATACAGAAGCACCAATATTTGGTGTGAAATTACATGAACACTTTAAAAAAAATATTAATTTGTTGTTGATTAGAATGCTTTAGGCATTCCATATACTGATATTTGTAATTAACACACTAGTCTCTATCGTTGACTATATGTTTTCATAGAATCAAAAATAATTTTAAAAAAAAATGTAGGTTTCCAAAGATCTCTGGAAATTTACAGATCTCGAAAAACTTTTGGCTAACTTTGCAAAAGCAATCAATAAAATAAAATCAGACGCTGTGTCTTACTTGAAAAATGAAAATTTTTGTTGAAAACAGAAAAATATTATTATCCATGATAAATGGAAGCAACATATTATCACATAAAATTCAAAACTATCAATAAAAACTTGATTTTCACGGTTTTGTTTCATTCACTGAAATTTTATCAATAATCATATACTGTTTATAATAATCATTAAATAATGTTAAAATAGTATCATTAAATAGACTTTTAAGTAATTTATTAAATATTTTCCAATTACCTTCTTCGAAAATTTCATCATGTTTTAAATGTGAATCACCGAATTGATTAAAATTATCTCGATTCCAAACATGCATTGGATATGCACGATCAAGACGATCAATACGACCACGTTCATTTATTTTTAAATTTGGATGTTTTCCACGATAATCAGTTAATAACATTGAACATAATACTTGATCCATATACCAAGCCGCATCACCTTTATCCATACGTTGATCATAAATTTCTTTAAATTCCTTTCTACCATATAAACTTATTGTATCAAATGAAAGAGGAGCTTTTTCACTTAATAAATATTGTGTACGATTATCAGCATTAACAAGAAGTTCAGTACGTTGTACAGATTCCATAACAATAGAACGCCATACTTTCTTTTGTAAAAATATATGACCCACTAGAAAAAAGAAATGTTTTATTTATTTAACTATATGGGAAGATTTCTAAATGTATGATAATTATCTTCATCAAACAGCTTATATGTTTCGATAAGGAGAGTATTGCAAAAAAAAAAGACAGAATTTGTATGATTAATAGAGAAAATAATTTTATCTATGATTATTGATGAATAATCAAAAATAAAATTAAATAGTATGAATAAATAAATATTTCTGACATAGAAAAAAAAATAACTTAACTTACTTGGAAACATTGTGTAAGTTTTTCCACGTCGTTGAAATGTTCCACAACAAAAAGCATTAAAAATAAAGCCATCTGTACCGGGTGTTGGTTTATATTCACTTTCTTTCAATGGAATTAAATCACTATCACCTGTTAAAATATTATCTTCATCTTGAACAATATTATCTGGTAAAAAGCCCGAAAAAACTCGTGCTAATTGAGATAATTTAACTGAATACGATTCATTACATTGTATATCAACAATATGCGCACCAATATGTTTTAAATAATTACGTGATAAATTTAATCGTCCTGTAAGAACATTTGGTTTAGTAAAATCTCCAACAAACATAGCAATTGTTTCATAACCAATACGTTTCCAACTAGCAGCTGCTAGCGGTGTATAAAATGTATATGCTAATATTGTTGAATGAATTGAACAAGCAAATACTGCAAAACGACGATTTTCTGATGGTGGAAGTAAAACTATTTTACTTTGATTAATTTTATCGGTTAGATTAATTTTATCAGTTGGATTAAGTTTATCAGTTGTATTTAGTAATGGATATATAGTGATATTTTCTGATGAATATGAAATAGCCATTAAACTTTTGACTAAAATTGTATTCAAAAATGTCCAATTTAATCTTGTATTTGAATAGAGAATCAGTGATATTATACATAATAAAATGCATAATATAATAAATGTTGCTTTCATACGACTTGATGTAGTCTAGGAAAATGACAGAAAGTTTTCTCTAGAGAAATCTTCACATTCTTTTTTTCTTTGTTTGTGAAAGTGTCCCAAGAGAAAAATTTTCTTCAACATCGTCTTGTGTTTTTAAGTAATACAAATAGATGAAGTTATTGTATTCAAAATCATACAAATTTTGTGCACTTTTTTTTTCTTTCACGTGATTTTAGTACAAAAAAAAACATTTTTTTTTAATATTTACCGATTGATTCGCTGCCGTCATTGAATTAATGAACATTATAATTAAGTATAGATACTTTGCAATAAAAGTATTGTCATATGATAGTATTTTTGTCTACAATAAAAAGCATATTAGCGTTAACTTATGACAATCTATCTTTCATTTTGTAGTACAACTGCAGTCTGTTGATGAAAATAGAGCGAATGTCACGGTCTGTGAAAGAAAAAGAAAACAGAAAGCGACAAGAACAAAGAAAAAAAAAACTCAAACAAAAAAGACAAGTGAAATCCAATATAAAAGAATTATGATAGGAGACGGAATACTTCTGTTTTAGCGAAGACTGTAGGTAAGTATATATGTGCACGAGAAACGATTACAGAAAGCAGAACCGACGAAAGTTTTATTTAATATGCGCACAAACCAGAAGCAAGAGAACAGTAAAAAAAAGAAACAGCAAGAGGCATTGAACTTTTTAAAGTCATGCTTTCTTTTTATTGTTATGGCTACATGTTGCATTAAAGAAAACTGTTTTTTTCTTCTCACTCTATAGAATAATGTCCTCGTCAGATGCAAGCAAAAAAAGCGAAGAAAATCAAGAATAAGAAAATAGAAAAAAATTATCTTTTTATTTTTCAATGTTGTTCGTCATTTCATATTGATAGAAAACATTAAAAGAATATTATTATATGTAGCTCACGCAAAAATAAATTCTTATTTTTCATTAGAATAGTTCTATATGTTTGAGTTATTTTAACCATATTTTATAGCAATATGAAATTCATTAACAATCGAAAGATGTCTATCGTAACTCAAGAATATTGAGCAATTTCAAAGTCTCACCATTAAAGTAAGAAATTTAAAATATGAGCTGTTTATTATGTGTACAGATTGAGATATTCAAATCTAAAGTATTTACAGTCTGGGGAGGGTGCGAGTCTAGGTTAGATATTCTCACAATCTACACTCACACCCAGCCTAAGTCTATATCTAGTGCTGTATGAGTTATAAGGCCAGCTTATTGTTGAATGTCCGTTTATATTCGAACTCGAATTAGACAGCTACTCATTAAATACGACTCAGTACATTCTCGTGCAGACGGTTTCTTATTGAATTTGTCGTCTCTATGTACAAATAAATCATCACAGCAACAGCCATTACTTCATCAACAAAAACAAACATGTGGCAGAACAGTATGCACCAACACATTCCATTAGACGAAAAACAATCAGAAGCTGCACTTACTTTGCCGAAACACCTCGAAATGGCCACTATAACAACAAAGAAAAGTAAATAATGAAAGAAACAATGAGTCACGAGTAAACTACATGTCATAACAAGAAGTTTCAGCATCCGTAAATAAGCACATGCTAAATGAAAGTAACGACATTATTACAGTTGGATCAAAGAAGTCGAGAAAAAAGATCAAAATAAACAAAAAAGTCAAGCGACTCAAGAATAGTAAACAATTACAAGACCAGTCTTACAAGGGAACATTCCCAGCTGTTAATTGTCGATCGGAATCATATTTTGTCCATAAGTAGGGCTCATTAGAACTATGAAATGCCTAAAAGGATTCGTCCCCATAAGCCTTTCTTTTGGAGTTATGACCATTTTACAAACTTTCCAGCTTATAGCAAGCTATTCATAAAAAAGTCAAAAAGAAGGTATTTTCGCCTGAAGTTTTGCCCATAAGTAGGTTTTATGATCTTTAGGACATCTTGAAAATTTCAGTCAAAACAGATGATTTCTTTTTGAAATATTGAATGTTCAAAAACACAATCATATGGCACATACAAGGTAATGAAAACGACTTTTCTTTAGCGTTCAATATCTCGAGAAGAAACCATCCGTTGTGACTGAAATTTTCAAGATGTCCTAAAAATCATAAAACCTACTTATTGGCAAAACTTCAGATGAAAATACCTTCTTTTTGACTTTTTTATGAATAGCTTGCTATTAGCTGGAAAGTTTGTAAAATGGTCATAACTCCAAAAGAAAGGCTTATGGGGACGAATCCTTTTGGCATTCCCTAGTTCTACTGAGTCCTACTTATGGACAAAATATTATTCCGATCGGCGATTAAAAGTTGAAAATGTTCTCTCATTAGATAATAACCAAAATAAATATAATATGCCAATAGAACACTGGCAACAAGAAGTAGTCCATAGTCTACCTTGTTTCACAATTAATCTTTCCTAATCAGAAGATATATTATCAGCAATAGAGACTTCAAAAATACTGTGCGATCATTTTGCAGCTTCACAACTATCTGCTAGATCAGACATCAGCTCAAAACCAGAGTACGGAATAAAGAAGACTATTCTATGCTCTGTGACTATAATACTTGGTCAACAAAAACCCAAAACAGACAAATGACAGTAACGGTACCGAAATTCATCCTCAATCAGTTCGCTCTAGTCCTTCACTATGTTTCACCAGAAATCACGGCTGAACAAGCAGCTAAGGAAGTAAAACCAACAGTTACAATTAGGAATTTTTGAGCGATTGTATATTCGTATTCGCGTTCAACAAATGACTTTTGATTCACAATTTCAAACTTTAAAAAATGCAATGGATTATTATATCTTGATCAGATTGGTGTCGCATATAGAATGCGTATAGTAACGCCTTATAAACTAGTCAATAAATTCACTTACTGCTCAAAATTCTGACTCTTAGGTCATACGTGAAAGAAATGTCAATATATCAAAGCTATGTTCTACTGTCAAGATCTGTCACGAGCATTCTGATTTGAATTTATTTTAAATAAGTCTCCTGATACTAAAGCCTAAATACTTAGTGGTATTTCAAAGTTTGAATAGCAATGTAGAGTACGATAAAGTATTTGGGTTTATTGTCAGACAAACTTACATGAAATGAGCTTAAACTAACGTGTTTCCGGCGCATGTTAATAGAAGAGTCGACATAATTAAGAAGTTCCAAAGAATACATTAGGCTTAATGTCTAAGTATGCTGAAATATGGAACTTTCGCTTTCCTCGCTCGTGGAAACCTCGCGTCAGCTACATGACAGACCGTGACAAGAATGAACATCATCATGTCGAATAAACCACTCAGCCATTACATTGGCATGCTCATCGTGATCTTTGAAGCAAGTAGAGGAGATGAGGTCAATTTTCCTGCCAAATTCTTCAATATTTGTCCAGAATCATGTTCCACAAAAGTATTATAATAGTAAAGGTGAGAAAAATGAACAATGACTAATATTTGTTTACCGACCGGTACCTGGTAAGGAAGAAATCTTACCGATTGCAATACTGACATTCAAAAGCTCTTCTATTATCACAAATTCTAGAAGAACATCAAACTTATCAAACTCCCTTATAAATGTCAAAAGTCGATGAATCCTCTAGTTTGCTTTGTTCTATTCGGCATGATCTGGTTAAATTTATTTTTCAAATATGTTCATTTCATTTTGTGAGCAAACATGTATAGTCTACATGATTAGCAATCATGCAGAGTTAAAAGGCATTCTAAATCAACAAGAAAAAAATGAATTTGAAAAATTCGTCTCATGCATTGATTGAAACAGCAAAAACGATACACAATACGAAACGAATTCTTCAGCAATTCCCAGTACATCAACAGGCGTACAGAATTGCTGTCAATTCAGTAGTTAATCAAGGTTAGGAACGTCACTGCATAGGTGAAGTAGTAACAAGCTCGCAAAATAATTTATAACGCGTAAAAAGAAGCAGAAACAAATAGATTTTTTCTCTTGTTTTTATTTCTTTCCTCTTCTATCCTTCTTTCATACACACCGCTTTTCTTTTACATTTTTCCAATACACTGTTCTGTGATCCACTTCATTTCTCTACTTCGTAGGCGTAAGAAAAACATGTATTCAGAAATGTTACCAGTTCTCAAATACGTTGTAGTACTTTGTTTTTCTTTCTTTTCTGCGCTTTTATTCTTCTGTTGGCATCATTGTAAGGGCGTTCGAACAAGTACAATCCAAACACACTGCATAATGAAAAGAAAGCACTTATGCTTATATATTAAATCAACGAATTCTATTCAATCATGATAAAAAGAGAAAGAATAATGCTGCTGAATTTTTGAACAATATCGATATACTATAAATATTTTAAAATTTACATATGTCAATCCATGCACATTGTAAACAACTCATATTTTAAAAATCCTAGTTTGATAGCGACATCTTTCAATTGTGAAAAAGAAATATTTTGATTGAAAACATCAGAATGAATTAATTGTATCAAACTGCCGTAGTAAGTCAATCGTATTTACCTTTCAAACAGTTACAATAATCACTGAACGTTTTTTAGATCATTTCATTAATAATGCAGAAACGATACGCAAGTCCACTATTTTTAAATACTTAGAAATTAACATTATAATTAAAATTCGTTTTTGTCATATCAATCACTTGAAATCGTTCATGAATCGAAAAAAATTGTATCGTGTCTATCTGCGTAGTACTCATGTTTATCAAGTATCGTTGTGTAGAAATGAACCACATACTTACAGATGTTGATATTTATATATGCATGCATAGACATTATGTGACATTTGTCTTGATAGTCAGAGACGATCGAATTTTCTTTATTTTCTGTCACAAGAATCGTGTCTAGGCTGCAAGAAAATCTTAAGCATTCTATAATTCTTTCGATCACTTCATTAAACAGACAACATATTTTCTATCTTGAACTTCAAGAATAATAAAAATCATCATGATTGATCAATTAAGAAAAACAAGATGTTGCAAAGAACGATGACAAGAACATCAATTAGTGTGGGCGCGCCTTCGTTAAACACTCATCATGACACTATGGTTTTTATATTTATTTATCAAATCAATTGAATCATTTCATTCTTTAAATCCATCAGATTTATTATGCAAAAAATGTATGTTATGTTCTTTAAGTTGAATCTATTTTAGAAAATTCATATTTCAGATTATTATCGATTGATTACCGATCAATGGAGTTATATCATCACGTCAGATAATCCATTAATCGTAAGAATCAATATAAAACAGAATAAAATATGAAGAATTGTTTTTTTTCATAGGCTATTCATGCTACTATTGGTCTAGATAATAAGCATGTATCTCATTTATTAACAGAACTATGGTATGAACAAATCAATCATCAACCTCTAATAGTGCAATCATCATGGCCTTTTTTTAAATCATATGGTGAATTAAATAAAGATCATGATCATTTTTGGGATTTTAATTTTTCTTCAATTTTAAATAAATCAAGTATTTATCTAATTGAAATTAATTTTTGAGAAAAAGATTTATAGATTTATTTTTTGATCATAAATCAATACTTAATATACAATCAACAATATTTAATAAACCAATTGATCTTATCATTCGACGTAATGATTTATTATTGAGAATACCAAAATTAAATATTTTCTCTTTTTTTCTTGTTTTATATTTCAAGGAAAACAATGGAACAATTGTTCTTATCCAAAATCATCAATAGATTTTGCTATTTGTTGTGGTTTATGCAGTATAATTGATACTTGTCCGGAAATAAAAATTCTTCATAAACATTCAAGACATGATATCATTGTAACAAATCGTGGTTTAATTATACATCGAACATTGAAAATATTTCCTGAAGAATTTATTTGTTCACTCTTTCCATCAGTTTGTTTAATAAAAGAATTTCTTTTAGATATCTACTTAGAATTTATTTATAGAATCAAACATATCGTTTTTGGTCAACAATAACTAATTCAATGAATATTGGTCAAATACCAGATAGTAAGATTTTAAATAGATATTTCGCATAGGATTTAAACCAGCGGTATATCGATAACTCTTCTGTAACCGATAATCTACTGTTGCTTTACCGTCTGTACTACAAACGAACGTGCAATATCCCAGTTAAGCGCAAGTGTTTAAAAAACCGCAGGTCTTTACAGGAAGCTTTCAGAGACTTGCAAATTATTTTTCAAAGCATCATATCTTATGCATAAACATGCAAGCTATTTCAAATATTTGCAATTGTTCATATGATGCGTTGTAAGAGTTTCCCTGAAAACTCAATTAAACATCGAGGGAGGAGATATAGCGATATTCATTAACTAGTGCAGATAATCTTTATATAGTATTTGACCAATATTCATTGAATTAGTTATTGTTGACCAAAAACGATATGTTTGATTCTATAAATAAATTCTAAGTAGATATCTAAAAGAAATTCTTTTATTAAACAAAC
>CAJNSZ010003355.1:0-11434 GCA_905329745.1 Rotaria sp. Silwood2
TTATCAGAACATCTAAATGATCTTGTTGTTTCGATCATCTTAATTCAGTTATTGTATGACTTAATGAAACTTCATGTTTGAAGTCAAGTGTAATATTGGTTTCGAGATGATAAAGAAATTTTGGGTGTGGGTGTGGGTTTAGAAAGAAGCCACACCCCCATCCTTATGTTTCTAGAGGATACTTTGAAAAAAGTAAAAACTACTAAATCTTCGGTGCGAAAAATGGTGAACCGAAAAACAAAGCTTAACAGTAGAAAATTTTAAACAAGAAGAAGTAAAAATAATTATAAAATTGAAGAAAATGATATTGAGGAATTCAACGAAGCACGTGCCAACTAAAAAGAAAGTTTATCTTCTTTTAAGTAAAACAACATCGCTAAAAATGATTATTTTGAGATGTGCTTTATTCATAGTTTAGTCGTTTTCAGTCCAGCCGAATAACTGTGCGTGTATGTGAAATTCAGTCTTCTCTCTTTCCTTCTATCGCTGATTATTGTGAGCATCAACAGATGAGAAATTTGAGTTATACATGTGGTTGAGAATATGCAAATGACGAAAATATCATGCTTTTGATATCGACAATAAAAAAGTAAGATTGAAAGAGTGGTTGAGTAAAAGGACATGAAGTACTATCCAGACTACTTCAATCACATCTTTCAGACTGACTGCTCAGAATTAGTTGTTATACAAGACGATGTATTGACGTAAGGTATGATAGAGGGTGTGGGGTGAGGGTGGAGTGTATTCTGATCCACACCCACAGGCCCACCAATACCCACACACACCCCAAACACCAACACCCTCCCCTTGCGTGACATACACGTCAATCATTTAATGGGAAAAAAATCATGTTTTCTCTTCCGTGCAAACCGAGACAGTGAGAAATTACGCCTTATTATTCAAACGCCACGATCGTTCAATATTAGTTGAGCAAGATTTGATAAATGTGCGTCAGTCGTCTATCATCAGCACGCATGCATGTGTAGAATTTGAAAGAAGAATCTATTATTGTCGAAGGTTATCATTATCAACGATGGCATTGCCAAGAGTAATTCTCATCTTGATCATTTTGCCACTTGCCGAAGACAAAGTCTATGTTCGCAATACGGAGAATGGACCATCGGTCGAATACTTCGATTGTATTACTCATGAGGCTCTTGACTATTGTCGTCGTCCAGTAAAACTTATCTCTCTACAACATGGGAGTGAGATCAAACAATGTCACTACAACGGAAGAATGCATTCATTCATCTCGCTGCGATTGAATAACGTCAGTGTTAACACTATTTTACATGAATGGAAATCGAGTATTGAGAAAGTAGAGGCATACTCTCGATATTTAGAAAAGTCAACTGAATCCGATGAATATTTATGTGAGTGTACCCAACCGCTCTCATTTGGAAAGTATTGCCAATATCTCCTGTCAAGGGGTGAAACATTTGATGAGACATTGAAATGGCAAATGAACATGAAAATACAATATCCATGGGAAATGCAGCTGTATAGCGATATCATTTGCTACATGCTGCTCGAATGTGATTCTGGTTTACTATGTATTGACTGGAGAGATGTTTGCGATGGCATTCAACAGTGTATGTCAGGATTTGATGAAGAGAATTGTGATATATTGGAATTTAATGAATGTGAACAAGATGAATATCGATGCATGAATGGAATGTGTATTCCAGACGAGTACTTTCTTGATGGTGACTTCGATTGTTTGGATTGGAGTGATGAAATACAATATTATGATGATCTAAATTGTGGGTTTGAAGAAGCTAGTTCACAATGTGATGATCGAATATGTCCACCGAATCGATGGTCATCTGGTGATGTGCAGTGCATTGCTGATCGATTCAATTTTCAGAATAACTGAAAGACGAATGTTGAATGCTGGAGTCGACGCGATCAGTATTTCATTTGTGAAACACATTCCACAATATCTATGTGGACACTGTCCAATGGACGATGTTATTCTGCTGATGCATACGAAGAGTTAACTATTGCAAATCGCACTATTGATGAAGAATGTGATTATTTAGTGAAATGTGCTTTGTCACAAGGAGCCGAAAGGAACTGTTCTTGCGGACACAGACATTCTTGTGTTGATGATATCAGCAGAACTTGTCCGTCTGGTTTTATTCAATATCCGAGAGGTGAAATCATGGGTCCTTATATCATGCACATTTACATTGACGGCCGAGAATGGAATAAATTTGAGCCTGATTACGTTTTATTGAACGGAAAAATTAGATGTCGCGGCGTGTTATACGATTTCGACTATATGCGCTTATACACACCTGGATGGAACCTTCGAAAAATCGAATTCATAGTATGCCGAAGTATAATAGACAATGCAATCGCACAAAATAATAGCTACCATCAAAGTTGTAATCATCTGTCGCAAACATTTAACAATCGTTCGTACGATTTCATCGATATATGCAACGTATCCATGGAATGTATATCTGCCTATCGTATTCATGATGGAGTTGAGAATTGTTTTGATAAAACTGATGAATCAATTACATGTTGATCAATCAAACGTGTTCAAATCTCCAACGCCATCGTTTCCGTTGCTCCGACGTGGGACCATCCTGTTTGAGTGTTAATACGCTCTGTAATCAGCAGGACAACTGCAAGAATAAATTCGACGAACTGTGGATGGGAACAGGTAGAAAACTGTCGTACATGAATTGCAATAGTCAATCAAACCACGAATGTGGTGTTCTTCGTCAGTACATAGAACAATCATGGTCATCGAACGAGAAGAGCGAATCTGTAAAAAAGTCACTACTTCCATTTCGTACCTTTTGTAATACGTTTTGAGATTTGAACTCTACAGAAGATGAAAATACAACCGAATGTCGAAAATGGTGGGTATGCCGAGAAGATGAATGGCAATGTGGAACAAGACAGTGTATCGATGAAAGTTGGGTATTGGATGGAGAGTGGGACTGTGCCGATGCATCGGACGAAGACGGAATATATACTCTCGATCAGTCAATATTTGAGCGAAATTTGAAGATCATTGAATTGAGTGTTCTTCAAAGAGGACTCAAAAATCACTACAACAGTAGACCATTTTCCACTATATGTGATCTCACGAGTGAATATCTGTGCATACGCCAATCAACAACGAATTTAACACATGAACGACATTGTATTAGTTTACATCAAATTGGTGATGGTCATATCGATGAACGCAATACACGCCTACATTGTGATCAATCGTCAATGCTTTGATATAATATCAAGTGTACACTTAGCAACACTTGTATTCCATATTGGATACAGTGTGGATATCGATGTCCTACTCTATTGGACGATGAAATCTGGTGTCAATATCGTCGACGATTTCCATATTGTTGGAAATTGAATGATTTTGTTTGTTTCACGGGCATATGTGCTACAGGCGGTAGATGTAATCAGATTCAGAATTGTCCTTTTGGCGAAGATGAATATATGGGTGATTATCAAAGTGAATCACAACGTGCTTCTGTTCCTTATCGAGAACAGAAAAATTTAATGAGAAAAAATTTGAAAAACAACCTTCGACTCTCTCGATTTTCGAACGATACAAATACGACTAATTTGACGTTAACAACGAAGCAAATGAATGCTTCAAATCGCATATTGTCATCAATTCCTTTTTCGTGCAATCGGGGTGTCGGTATTCAAATGTACAATGGGTCTGCAGTATGCTTCTGTCCACCTCAGTACTACGGTGACAAATGTCAATTTCATACCGATCGATTAACGGTTCTGCTTCATCTGAATCTATCTCAATCAGTCTATAGCGCAAAAGGAAACCTTGAAATTGTACTCAAACTACTTGTTGTGTTTCTATTTAACAACGAAACCCTTGGAACTCGTGAATTCAACGTTCAATTATCAGTTGAAAGAATTGTTCACAAGAAAATGATGATTTATTTTCTATACTCACAATCATTAGAATTTCGTCGGCAGAGACGAGAACGATACTTCAATCGATCGAACATCATTAGCAGTCATCCTTACTCAATCCGTATCGAAGCATACGAGTTGAAAATCAAGGAACGGCCTCGATTAATCGCAATATGGCACTACTCAATCTACTTCGACTATCTGCCTGTGTTTCGTTTCGCGAAAATTCTGCGATTGCCGTCGTCGAATATCGATACAAGCAGGCAATGTCACGCATATGCCAATGACCATTCTAAATCGATATGCCTCTGTAAGACTAATTTCACGGGAGAGAATTGTTCAGTCGAAGATACCGAATGTGCTACAGGCTATTGTTCAACAAATGCTTTGTGTTTATCCAGATATAGAAGTCCATTCAATAGAAATAGATTGCCTTATTGTATCTGCTCACTGAACCGATTCGGTGAGCGATGCCATCTCGAGTCCGATCAATATTCGTCGTATCCCTGTCTCAACGGTGGTTCATGTTTTTCAGGTTCGAATCCGAATCAAATGATCTGCTCATGTACAGCTCAATACTATGGGCAGAAATGCGAGTTGAAAAAAATCAGTAATTCAAATATCTATCAATCAAAGTATCGATCATGCAGGCGTTGTCTTGCAAAATTTTGATATTGATTTAACATCACTTGATCTCATACTCGTTCATCAGCAAGCTTATACCACTCTTCCATTATCACTTGACTATCGACATGATGGAAAGGCGGTACCAGAAATTGTTTTAGCCAACTCTACACTTCGCACATGGGTGTGGGTGTGCGTGTGTGGGTGGGTGTGCGGGTGTGAGTGTGGGTGTGGGTGGATGTGGGTGTTTATATCAACTAAACGCATACCCACACCCTTATCATGACGTTTTTCAGCAGTCTTCACAAATTTTTGATGAATGCAGTAATCCTAAAAAATGAGATACTTATCAGCATTGGCAGGCCTCGAATTGAAACCAATTCTTCGTAAAAACAGCTGTCTTAGAATGGTTACCATCTTATCAAGTACATACACTGCCTAATATCGAGCATGATGCCAAGCAAATTTTAATTTTAAAAGAAAAATTTGCTGAAGCTTTTAGTATAGAAGATCAACGATTTCAAACAGAAGGACCTGATATAGATGAAATATATATTGGAGTGATGTTATTAGCACACCAAATATTAAATAAATGTAATGAATTCTTAAAGCAATTAATATTCTTTCTTCATATGAGAGAAAATTCATCGTTTTGAGTCGAATTTCTAATTTGACATATACTTATCTTTATAATTTAGGCGAGTTAGAAAAAATTGCAGCTCAAAAACAAGAATTATGTAAACTATTCATTGAATTTCTATCGTTAGAAAATACTTTTATTTTAGATTTATTAGTAGACTTCTCAAGAGGATTGTAAAGAGAATATATAAAACAATATTGTTTAATCTTGTCAGGGAAAACGTTGGAACGTGCTGAAGAATTTTCTAGTGAAAATAGAAAATAAACAAAAAGAATCTTATAAGTATTTTGAAACTGATTCGAATAACAGATTTCAAGAACTCTATTATGATAATCAACTGAAATTCATACAGTCAACCTGCAATTATAATAAGATTAGTAATCAAGATAATTTAATGAAAATCTTTGAAAATTTTTTGAATTCTTCATCTTTTTCATCAAAATCAAACAGAGTCATTACAAAATTTATTAATAAATGATAGGCAATTGAATATTATTTACAAGTTTCTTCTAATTTTTTCAACATAATTTATCTTTGTCAGGTATTGATAAGAGTTTGACTTACTAACAAACTATATAAAAAAGATAAAGCACATACTTATTTAAAATCTACGATATTATTTATACCATACTTTTTTTCTTTATCTCTGTTCGAATTGAAAAAATAAAAATAATAATTGTATCATAAATGGTGAAGAAAGAAATTATAATTACAATATTGAACAACAAATAAATACTTTTAATACACTGTATGATTCAAAAGTAGTAGAAAAAATATTCAAGTCTTTTAAATTCTCATGATTTTAGTAGTACACAGAAAAAAGGAAGAATCATAGACTTTTTCAAGTAGATGATAAATAATGTAATAGGATTTGATCATAAAACAATAAAAAATGTTTTTTATATTGTAGAACAAATTTTTACAAAAAACAACTAATAAATTTTTTCGTGATGTTCTTCAATTCTTAAGGATGGTCTTTGATTACAAAATAACCGAACTAGAAATAGTAAAGCAGGAAGAAAAAATTAAATCAACTATAGTATCAAATTTGAATGAATTCAATAATCTATTCAGAAAAATAACAGAAAAAATTCAATAGTCTTGATAAACAAAAGTTTTCTAGGTATATCAGATGAAAAGTTAAAGGAAATGAAAACTTCTTATAAGGCAGTAGACAAATTCTTTTCTGCATACTATTTCACACTGCTATATCTCATCAGTTAATAACACAAACGAATTTTAGTCTTTAGATGTACAAAATTAAAAAAAGAATGGAAAAAAAAATAAAAATTCATCTACAAGAAAATGTATCTCTAATTAAAAGATAAATAATTTTCTCAATGTAACTATTAATAAATTAAACGGTTTTAAAGATTCAAAATCATTATTAAATTTCAAAGAACAAATGTTAAGCCTCCCCCCCCCCTCAGAAAAGTCAATATTCGTCAAAAATTCCGAAATTGACATAAATACATGGGGAGATAGCCCGTCATCTGCTCTTTCATAAACGATAATTTGTTTTTCTCGTTACTTCATTTTTCCCAAAAAATTTTCAAGATTTTTGTCAACCCCTATTCGAAGAACCAGCTGTTTTTTAAAAAATCAAAAATGTTTTTCGTGTTTTCTCAGTTTCCGCTTTCTCAAAAGCGCATCCCAAATTTCTCCTTTATGGTTCATTCAATGCATTCATACTTTTTTTTGTTTGAAAGACCTTCTCAAGGCGCAGGGTATGATGAGGTCCTTTTTTTTAACTAAGCCTTTGTTTAGTCAATATACAGCCAGTTATATGATTTGGTTACCATTTTTTGACACTTTTTTCAGTCATTGAAGTTGTGATCTCTTTTTTGCGCTTAAAATAGGACTATTTCAAAAAAAGGGTCTCATCATGCCTTGCAGCTTGACATGCTCTTTCCAACAAAAAAAAATATTAATATATTGAACGAACCAGAAACGAAAAATTTGGGATGCCAAATGAGTCATTTTTGACCATTGTTTGGTTCATATCTCCCTGAAACCTGACGATTTCAGGCAGAAAATTTTATGGTAGTCTCCTGTTTCCAGGTCCAACACATTTTGAAAGTTTCATCTAATTTGGATGTTCCTGGGCTGAGATCCGTTTTTGAGGGAGGGGGGGGGGGGGGCTTAACTTATATAACTAACTCATATTTGATTTTTAATCATGAACTTGTTGCTGTCAGAAAACGTACAGAAGAATTTTTTCCAATAAAAAAGCAGATCGATTGAAGAAAGATTATATATCTACGCAGCCCTATTAATGTTTTTATATAACCAATAGAAAGAAATTGAATTAAAAATTTTAACTAATCTCATGAAGCTAATTACTATAGTTCATCGAGATAGTATAGATATAGACGAAATAAATCGTGATCATGCAAAGTTTCAGGTTATATTACTTCACATATTGTTTGAAGAAGATAGTCTATTAAGAATTATCGATGATGAGTTTATAAAATTATTAAATTGGTTATTTATGATAGTTTCAAAATATGAATACATAGATCACATGAAAGAAACAAATTATCGATATTGATTGAATTAATCGTCTGAATGAATTATATTTAAAATTACATAATTTATGCAAAAATACATCTAATAATGAGTATAGATATTTGCAAACATGAATTTTGAGTATTTAACAAAAATTAAAAATTAGCTATTTACAAAAGTATATTAGAATTTTATTAGAAAAATATCGAAATGCTAAATTGTTTAATTCGATTCAGAACAGAGAAAAATACGACAGAAGATGTTTTGAAAGAATTCAATGGATATTTGAATAATGTAAACGATTATTTGTCCATCGAGAAAACGATAAATGCAGATATTTTCGTAAAATTACAACAATGTTTGTCGTGTTTTGAAGATATTCGTTTAGCAATCAAGAAGTTATAATCATCATCTCAAAAGTAAAGGTTTTTTGAGTAAACAAGCGAGGTTGTTCTAAGCTTGGATTATCAAGATTGGTTCGAGGAGTTAGAATAAAACAAGCTCATCTCAATATGCACCTGACGAGAAATCTGATCGTTCAGCAAAGAAACTCTTGAAAAACTTGCTGAAGAAGCTTGGTTAGTTGCTAATAAACTACAATTTCTAAAAGATACTCAAATAGTTGCTTTATTACTTTTTATTCATAGTAAAAGCAAAGAACTTCTTCAACAAACTGAAATAGGTGAAAGAAAAACAGCAGGGGAAAATTAGACCAGTCGATGGGGGAAGTTGTTCCGCTTTATGGAGGAATGCTTCATCCTACATAAAGTCACACATATCAAAAAGAAATGGGAAGAAAGAAAAAAATACACATATATATCTATATATAGACATATAATCTATCATATGTATGGCATATCTACTTGAAGTTAGAAGGAGATGGCTTTTCTTTCAAAGGGAAATGGTTCAACAAGCAGAAATGGAAACAAAAAAAAAACAAAACAAGAAACATGTACATATACCCTATCGAACTTACACTGACCGACACAATTGTAACTTCTACGATGATCTTCATCAACCTTTTAACTTCAACAAATGAACGTTTCTCGAATGTACCTCTAATTCACTTACTACCATATAATTACCTAGACTCAATGTTCTGTTGTTGAATTCATGTTCAAAAACTTTTTTCCACGCAACAGTATTTACTTAATAATAACGATATCTAAATAGTGTTCATTCACAAAAACACCTTTCAGATCATACACTTGCCGATATCATTTTCAATTTATAAAACCACTTATTCATAAAATAATTAAAGCTAACTTCGAGAAACATCAACATCACACTAACAATCTTCTCACATTTATACTACAATGTTGTAACTTCGTCTACAAGTATAACTTCAATACGACAAATAACTGAACGAGATATACCTCCAGCACTTATCAATGAACTATGACCATTTCTCATAAAACCAAAACATTTTCCTACATACAACCATTCCAACCAACGAAGAAAACACGTCCATTTCTCTCTCATTCTATTCTATTTCTTCTTGTAAGTGGAGATATGGATGAAGGAGTTCTGCTTAAAAAATAACGGTTTCTCACAGCAAAAAAAAACATTTATACTCGAAGCATTCCTTGAGACGAAAAAAGAAATTATCCGTTTATCTCTTACTCTTTTCGATTTCTTCTTGTAAGTGGTGATGTAGATGAAACAATTCATCCTGGAAAGTAACCGTATCTCATAGAAAAAATCCATTTCCACTAGAGACATTGCTATAATAAAAAATCAGAGGCGATTCGTCTCTCTCGAAATCTTTTCGATTTCTGTTGGTGAATGGATGTAGCGGTTCTCTTTGTTATTGTTCGTTGTCTTGTTTAGTGATGTGGTCGCATGAAGGTAGTCTCGTGGAAAAAAAGCACCTCCTTCTGACTTTATGTGGTTTAAGCATTTCTGCTTGAAATGCAACAGTTTTTCTTTGTGAGCGAGAAACGGTCCGGGCCTCTCTGAAAATTGATAATAAGTTATCTTCACTTGCTTAGATTTATTTCAATCACTTATCGTTCATAAACGACTTTGTGTAATTTTTCCTTTTGCTTTCCAAAATGTTTTATTTTTTAACATGCAAAAGCCACTGTGGCTGAATAATTAAGATGTTCAACATATATCCACAAGATAATGTGTTCGAACCTCGGTTCCATCAAACATAGAATGACCTTGGACAAGTCACTAAATGCTGTTTGTCTCGGTACACCCATCCAATAGCACACCGACTGCGTTGTTGACATACACAAAAAGTCCCTGTGGTGAGGGTGTGTTTAGTCAACATGCATGGGAAACTTAAGAAATTAATTGGGAGGCACTAGTAATAGTTGTCGGAAAAATGTCGAGCCTTTGAAACTGTCTTTGAACAGCACCCTACGCTGGAATGTAGTCGAAAGACAAGGCTATTCTTCTTCTTGTTATCATGCAAGTGCACTATATTTGTTTTTCAAAGCAATTCATTAATCGGAGAAGAACTCCAATCACTAGAATGTACAATTATGTGCTAAACATATAAATCTTACCAAAATATTTGAAAGCAGAAATGAAAAGTGCAAATACTCTGTTGACGCCATCGATTCCTATCGATTATATTCAATTTTCGTTCATACATAGTGTTTCCTAAAGTCGATCAGTTGCCAACGTCAATAATAAACGATGCAAAAATTTTCGCATTCGAATCTTGGCCATCAACAATAGTCTGGTGTCTTTGGCGAGGCGATAGTTGTACACAGATGATTCATCGACCTGTTCAAATGACCATTGTCATAAGTGAAGTAGCACCAGTAGAATTCGAACTTTATCTGTCGATTAGTTATGTTTCAACAAATACTAGTTATGCTATTCGTCTCGCAGTTATTATGTAGCAAGTACAAACTAGCAGAGTAGTTGATGGCTTAAAGATCCATATAAATCACACAGCTGAATACAACCATGTTATATATGAAGGAAATGAAAAAATATAATATTATCTAGAATAAAGACAAAAGAAACTATTGATATTATCATCATATTTTTAGATCTCTATTGGTTGAGCCTCTATTATATAACTTTATCAGTTAAATATGGCCAAGATGAAGTAAGACAAGTTTACAATGCTTCAAAGTTCTCTATTAGAAGGGAAAAGAAATACCGTCCGACAAATCTAATCCCTACACTTTTCATTCAATGGTAGCCGTATGTAGATGGACAACAAATCGTATGAATACACGATGAAATTGAAGATAGGTCAACATCAGGAAGTTCTAAACCAACCACTATTGTTGCCCCTTACTACCAAAATAAAACGTATTGTCATTAACTTTTGTGTCACATTACATGATAACTCATGTAAATACCAAACTCAAAATAGGTGAATTCAAACATAGTTTCATATGAAACAGCGTTTGCACTTACCATTTGTGTAAATAGTTTAAATATGTTCAAACAGATTTATCTTTCGAAACGTATTTCCATTAGGAGCTTATGGGTCACGTTTAAATATGTTTCTATTTAAAAATACATGTGCATGCAGCAAATATCCTGCTGAAGACATAATTAATAATATGGACTTGATCTGAGACATTTAAAACTTTTTTCATCAAACTGGTAGATGTATGTATTATTTTTAACAGGAAACCCACACAGATCAACAAAGACGAGCGCATTACATCTGTGTAATTGATTAAAATTCCATCAAGTCTTTTTTAAATACGAACTTCTTATGCACACTGTGCTTGAATACAACAACAAAATAATTGTGTAAGAGAAAATAAAAGAAAAAAA
>CAJNSZ010003356.1:0-11419 GCA_905329745.1 Rotaria sp. Silwood2
TCTATCTTTGAACAAGTAAAATTTTCTTGTTGAGGTCAATAGTGATACTTTGCAAAGGTTCCCACTAACCTTGTCCGTATGGATTTGAAATGTGAACATGCCTCTATCCTTGGTAAAAAAAATGAGCCCATTTGGTCGAGTTGTAATGAAGATATTCAACTTTTTCTTTGTGGAGTTACTTACTGGACACCCTATATATATAAATTAAAACTGTGGTACAATAGATTAGTTAAAACTCGCTAATGAACAATTACAAATCTAAGCTCAGTTGCATATCATTAGGATTGCGGCATAAAGGAATATAGTTATCAATCAAGTCTTTATTCGTTGAATTCTGTATAAAACAGGTACGTAGAATAAACAGACAATTACTGACTTTCGAATCTTATAACGCATAACTTCATTACTCCGTAAAAACTATTTAACTGATCATCGTGAGAGATAAGAGATTTCGGATAGTAAGAATCACCCTTTTTGATACAAAAAATAAATAATTTACTGATGTTATCAGTTAGTTTCAACTGAGTCATTTTCAAAACTTACTAAAAGACAGTAGTTATCATAACACCGCTAAAAGATCACATTCTTATTGAGAGCTGACTATTTTGCACTGCGTAATGCAAAAATGGCTTTGTAACAGTCAAAGCTCTCTTAAACAAGCTCAATCCATCTAACCGTTTTCAATAGTTTCTATGAAATATAATTCATGCGCTTTTTTTTGGAATTTCTTTCCTGTACGTTTCTGTTACTGACAAACTCAACTTTTCATCGCATTTATTCTCTCATAGTAGTTTTGAACTTTTTACCATAATGCCTTAATATACAAAAGGGTTTACTGTTTAGCTCAAAGAAAAAGTTGACAAACCTTTCTTTGCACCCACCGTGGGATTGGCATTAATATCTTGCAGAAGTACATAGACCAATAAAATTAAGGTCGCTATGTGAAGCCCACGAAAACGTTGACCAAAAAATATACCAGATACCGATGGAATTGATTTGTTAAACATTCTTCTGGAATAGAAGCATAGAAAAGACGCATTATTCATTTGCGGGTACTAGAAAGTGATATTAGTGCTGAGATGGCGAGTTAATCTCTTAGAATGCGAAATAATTTTACTACTACAATTATGTCCCTTTTATCATTCATATCAACTATTAGTAACTTACATCTACAGTGGCGGCCAAAAGTCTGGTACCACTTTTTTTTGTTTTGGGTCGTGTATTAAAACTACACAACATAAATTTAATTTAATCATGTGTTTGGTTCGCAGAGATCGAGTACTATATGTACACACCTGTTCAATTCGAAAAACTCTTAAATTTGAAATACAATAAGAAAAATAAACTTCAATACTAAGAAAAAAATTGGCATAAAAAAACTACAAAATGATATTGTTGTTATGCGATGCTTTCATGGTCGGTCAACCAGACAAAAACACAATGTATTCAGAAAACTTCATCTTATTAGACTTTGTAGAGCTTTCTTCGCCGATCATTTTGATAAAAACACATTTTGGATTTCATTAAGAAATGATGATATCACAGTCAAAATATTAACCACTGTATAGTACTGGGTGTCGCAAAATAGTTGCGACATAGTTTATTTGCGAATGTCTCTGCATACATAAATGATAAAATCTTTTTTTTCCAAAAGGATGTACCGTGAAAAGCTCTACAAAAACTGTAATAAAAAATTCCTGTTGACTTATTTTAATAGCTTTTTTCCATACTTAAAATGAAAAAAAAGACACCGGATACGGCTACTTCTTGTCTTATTTAATATATTGAAAATGTTTAGAAGATTTTTATATTTTGCGTTAATCTGAGCTTTATAAACTGAAAACATCTGATTATTTTTTCAAAAGATGCGCCGTCGAAAACTGTATAAAATCTATATAAACAAATTCCTATTACAAAACAAAAAGTTTTTCGAACATTTTTATTATCATTTTGTAGTTTCTTTTGTCATTTCTCTCTTACTACTGAAGTTTGTTTTCCTTAGTGTATTTCATATTTAAGAGTTTTTCGAATTGAACAGGTGTATAAATATAGTACTCGATCTCTGCGAACCAAACACATGATTAAATTAAATTAATGATGTGTAGTTTTAATACACGACTCAAAACAAAAAAGGTGTATCAAACTTTTGGCCACTACTGTAGTATTAATATTTAGAATTTACATCGAAAAACATATTACTCATTATCTATATTTTTTAACCAGAAATTAGCGTCATTCATATTTAAAAACAAATATAAATGATGATCATGAATGTTTGTTTGAAATATGAATTTTTTTCATCATTTCAGGTATGCTAATTTGTTCTCATTTCGCATTTGGTTTATCCGAAAATTAACTTAGGAGTAAATAAAAATTGAAATAAATAAAAGAATATTCGTTTGATAGTTTATATATAATATTGAACATATCTGTTCATCATTTTTATGTTTTTTTTGTATATAATTTGTCTCATAATTCATTATATTTATATGTTTTTCTCAACTTAATTTACAATTCATTAAACTTTAATGAAATAAATTATTCTGTTTCTTTTTCAATCTTTTATCTCGATCATACGAAGAAAGAAGAAAAAGCATAAACACGATGTGAGATTTCAATTCCGTATATGAACCTGAAGAAATTTTCTAGTTTTTTATGTAGTGATAGAAAAAACAATTCTCTATTTTTATATGTTATTTCATTACTCTTTAACTAATATCATAATAACTAACAAGGGAACCTTCCCAGGTGCCCGATCGCTTTTCAGTCGGGACTTTGCGCATCTTGTAGGCCTTGATGAATTATATCTACCATAGAAAAAATTCGCGCCCCTAGCTTGTTCCTAGTGAGATATCGAAGTTTTAATGAATTTTCTCTATAAGACGCCACATTTGCAGCAAGACCATATTTTTGAATTTTGATCTGAAACTTTGTCCACATAAACACCTCAGCTAGACTAGTTTGCATAAAAAATTTCAGAACTTTTGGACAATGTCTCTCCGAGATAAGAAGCTTTCAAAAAATGTATGCTTTATACGCTATCTATGGAAAACGACCTATATGTTTAAAGCTTCATATCTCGAAGAGACTTTGTCCAAAAGTTCTGAAATCTTTTATGCAAACTAGTCTAGTTGAGGTGTTTATGTGGGCAAAGTTTCAGATCAAAATTCAAAAATATGACCTTGCTGCAAATGTGGGGTCTTATAAAGAAAATTCATTAAAACCTCGATATCTCACTAGGAACAAGCTAGGGGCGCGAACTTTTTCTACGGTAGGTATAATTCATCAAGGCCTACAACATGCGCAAATCCCCGACTGAAAAGCGATCGGGCACCTGGGAATGTTCCCTTGTTAGTCTTACTTTTTTTGTCTTTCGAAATAAATGCAGCATTTTTTTCTTGTGACCTCTTATACAAGTGAATTATCTCGTATTGTTTATTAATATTTTACATAAAGGAATTTTATTCAGTTTGTGCGCGTGTTTCAAAGTCAGTTCAATTCTCATATCAGCTGTGAGAAATTTTTCATTGTGGTTCAATGTACTTCTTAATACATCTGAAGTTAAAAAAAGTACGCTTTTTCTTCTCTTGGAAAAAAATACCATCTTCATTTCTAGAAAAACCAAAGCTTTGAAACTGATAACGTTGAAGCATAAAAGTTAATTTTCCTGTATCAAATTATTGAAATTGCTCAGAAGAAAACAGAAAGGATATCAATGAAAATATTTTAACTTTCCGACAATAGTTATATTATGAGGATTCATCCGATTGAGGTGAAACTGTCAGAAAGTGTCGAGTTTGCGGAACTTTATAGCATATTTAAAATTCAGGCAATTCTGTAATCTTATTCCTTCTTCTGTGACTGGGCCTCTCAGAAATTTAATCTTAATGCGTTTTCTGCCATGTACTTTCTAACGTGTTTATGTGTAACTGTATCTCGATGAAGCTTCTATGCTGCACAATCGCTTACGGTAAGTTGGAAAGAAATTTGTGCTCTTTTTGTTATTTCATACTTTATGACAAATGTTTAACGTTACTTCCTTCGACAAATAATATATCTTCAGCATATTATCAGCATAACTACATACACCATCTTATCAATGAACTCAGAAAGAAAAAACCAACTCATGTCTTTTTAAACTCTGCTCTATCGACATTAAACAATTCTCATGTTAAATAATCGTGTTTATACTGTGAGCGATGGGTCAGTGGGTATCGCTAGTGGTCGTTTCGTTACTTCTAATATTACTTTGGGTAGTCCCGTTGCTACAGGCACTCGTGCTTGGGTTCAGAATACATATGCATCTCAATATAATCATGCTGTTCGGTGTTGGGAATCATTCGGTGATGCTAGCAAAAAAAGAAAAATGCGTGGAGGTCGTCTATTACTCTATCGATGGTTAATATTAGCTGTTGTCATCGTTTCGTTTGTGTTGGGCAGTTTGAGTAACGGAGTTAAAGCTTATATTACATTTCCGATCGTTTCTACCGTGATCTATATTGGTTTGACCATCTGGAATTGGCATGTATTTCGAACAAACGAAAATCTTCTTCATTCACACATGTTTCATGTGCCTTCAAGTGCGATTTCTGGATGGTCAAACAAGTTTTTCCGCATCCCTATTCAAGTTGAAAACACCGATCATCAAATATTAAGTATTTCGAACAATGCTGGAACTACTATCGCCCAACTTATTCAGCAAAGTCAAGGACAAACTTCAATTGAGATCATGGCTTATACAGACAGCTATTTGAGTAAGATAGTATTCCCCAAGGAAACTCTTCTTCATTTTATAATTTTTATTATCGTCTTCATTGTTGCTATTGCACGTGTAGTAGCTGAATAAATAATATCATCATCAACATCAACAGTGTGAAGTGTATGACATTCTTGTATAAAAGAGTAGAAAATAGATAATTTTGAGTTGTCAGATACGCGACGAAATGCATGTCGCTGTCTCTAATATTGACCAAAAGTTCCTATCGCAAGAAAAGTCGGAAGAGACGAATTTTGAGATTTCTACTCCACTGAAAATGTCATCGATAACCCATAAGTCAAAAATAAAAGAAACTAAACAAATCTAAAAGCAAATCTGCTCATCTAGTCACATTTTTTTAGATTAACTTGCTTGATTGTTACATTCAAAAGTGCTTATAATGGAAAAATAGTAACATTCATCGAGTAGGTGTTACAATATCATGCATAATCACCGAAAGTAGAGAGAAACAGATATATTAAGCGTTCGACAATGGGATGAAAAAGTTGTACATGAGAGAAAGAAACAAAATGAGAAACACAAACAAGGCACACAGCAGATAAAACATGAAGAATAGAACATGAGGATGGAATGTGGATAACAGTGAAGATAAGATTAATGCATCCTGACTCTGCTCACACTCTATCCTGAAATGTGCATGAGCCATAAATTGTAGATCTCAACGCAGAGAACACATTCATTTAAACTAAATCAGGTTTTTCTTGCAGTAAGCTGCATGTCTAATCAATTTCCAAAGGGACTTGACTTAGAATCATTGAAATGTCAAACATCCACACCAAAAACTATATTTATCGACATTTTTATCAAAATTTAAATTATTAATTAGTTTGTTATCATCTTTTATTGGACAACGAATATATTCGATGAATTAATATTTTACTTTTTTAGATGGTTTTTTTGTACACCATTGAAATGTTGTTGATGAGCATCTGCATTATTTATTACAAATTTTAATAAAGAAAAATTCAAAATTTTTAAAATATTTCTTTTTAATGAAAAAGTATTTATTTATCTCGAATTAAATATTTTCAATGATAGATTAAGTCTAAACAAACATTTAAAAAAGAAAAAGATCATTTAAAAATAATTCAATACAATTGCAAATATTTCTATTAATATCTAATTAAGGTTTAATTAATTAAATTTTTCGAATCGATCAATAAATGAATAACTAAATCTAAATAAATCTAATTGAAACGGATTTATTGAGTATAAAATAGAGACCTCTATCGGAGCCATTTTCAAGCATGTATGGGGCTCTTTAAATTTCCTACCTGTAAATTAGGTTAAACATTATGGACATTCTTTTTGAATGGTGAGTTTTATTCTTTGATATTCATTATACAATCTGATGTGTTTTGGAGACATAGGCCTCGAATAGACACCAATCTCATTTAGAAAAATATATCAGTTTGCACAGTGTATACCAAAGAATAAAACTTACAATTCAAAACAAACTTGTTGTCTTAAATATGATTTATTACGTAAACATTTAGTTCACTCCAATACAGGCCTCTAGTATAAAGACATGTTATGTATTATCTACTTATTGATTAATTACTAACAAAAACAAGTAATCTTTATTATTTGCTAATGAAAGGTACAAAAAAATATTTCAATGAGAAAATTTATAAACTTGTACAAGTGTTTATCCAATTTATACTAAAATAAATATGGTAAAAATCTATATATACCCATTTGTAAAATTCTAACACAAAATAATTGAAAATAATCACGTAATTTAAATACTTCTGGTGTAATATCATCTAAATCTTCAACAGTTAATAAAATATTTGGACCAAATAATTCTGTTATAACTTTCAATAATTCATAACCACTAACAATCAATAAGTGTTTTAAGAGAGTCTGCAAGAGGATTACCCTTGTCAATAGAAGGAAGAAACTTTGTTTCTATTTATTTATTTCAACCGAAAGCTTTAGTCAAATCCTAAAGATTAGGTCATTTGGTTTTACAGGTAAAAAAACTCAAGTTCAAACAACTAGGAAGAGTCTCTGTTGATACTCTCTCGCAAATAGTTTGATCGTTTGAACTTAGAAACTTATTCTTACACAGAAAAGAGTTTAAACTGTAAATCCATCCTATTTGAATATCTAGCAAACAGAGTAAATAACTGTCTAAAACTCGAGAAATAACCTCTTCCAGAATGACGGTATTTTGAACTTTTCTTAAGTCTTATGTTAAAAGCTCAGGGACGAAGTTATCATGGATCACACTGTGGCTTATGCTCTCTAGTGACTATTCGTCCTACTCCCAGAGGTTACACAATATCTTTCAAAATAAAAAAACTGACTTCACATTCGTGTTCTCCACAAGGAGCTATTTCAGATAAGTTATTTTAAACTGATCTTGTAATCGTATTTAGTACGATCAAAATCGTGGGTCGACCTCATGGATATATGAAAGACGACGGTGCTATTGTTAGGATAGTAATTTATGAATGTTATCAACTATCGAATTCGAAATTTTAACATTTAACAGTCCTTTTCGAAAGCTACAGAACTGTATATTTTTTAAACTCACAAAGCACTAATCACTTGAGAAATATCTAGACATATTATTCTCACAGTATGCCTTTGTAACGCTCCCAATTGATTGCATTTCATACATAATGTTTAGCCTCCCCTGTCATTGATTCGTATATTATATATATATTGTCCTTACTCTCGTGTTCTCCTATATCTATTCTCTCCTTGGTCTCATCTTCTTTCCTTTCATCTTTTCTTCTACTTGCGTATATAAGGGTGTGCTTTACATGTAAACAATACGATTAGTGATATGAAGAAGCCGAATAAAGTGTATCTCCATTAGTGCTAGAGACTCTTCTACCTAAGGTCGTCACAGACTTTCCAATTTTGCTGACTAATATTTAGCGAATTTTGGTTAGAAAACAATAAATCGAGTCAAAACTGAGTTCATATTTGAAATCAAAATCAAAAACTAAGTTGATTGATACGTACATCTTTCAAATATTGCTAAAACTTATAGTTTTCTTGGAAAAATGCACTTCTACTCCCCCTTACCAGTGGATCGAAATATGATATATGTCACAAACTCTATTTACCCTCTAGAACGAAGAACGACACCTTCTAAGATACTATTACAAGCAAAATGGTACATAATTAAACGACAAAAACATCATGGCTCGACCAAACTCCGGAGGAAGAGTACAGGTGATCTTTTCGATGAAAAAATAATAAAAATCTCAGAAACATTTGAAAGATAAATCAAACAACTCGGTTTTTAGTATTGATTTCAAACATGATGTAAGTTTTGACTCAAATTGTTGTTTTCTAACTCAAAACCCAGTAAATATTAGTAAAAAAGAAAGGGAAGAGAAGAGCCCATGCCTCGAGAATAATGTGTCTAAGTGTTTTTTTAGGTAATCAGTGCTTTCTGAGTTTCAAAAATATACGGTTTTATACAAGAGAAAAATAGCTGATATTTTTGAGTTTTTTAATCAATTTTAAAGTAAAAAAAAGTTAATTTAATAAAAACACAATAACTTATTCAAAAACGTCCCGTCTTGAACGTGTTGTGTCTTGATCTTAAGTATTTTCTTATAAAATGTGAGTCTGTCGGTAGAATTTGTTTATTAAAAGAAGATTTTCACACTTAAAGAATGAGGTATACGATCGTAATTACAAAAAAAAGGTGATACTTTTGATTAGATTGCTTTTTTTCATCTAAAGTTGACAGAAAATTAAAAAAAAATGTTATCTTAGCTGTTTCTCCCTTGGATTTTTTTACGGTCAAAATAGATTCTTTAAACTTGTTTTAGTTAGTGTTTTTCATAGATAAAATCAAATGAGCTAATATTTTGGATTTGACTAGAACTTTTCTTTGAGATAACTAAATTTAAAAAAAATATTTTCATGGTAATTTAGGGCGACCCTGTGGCGGACTCTCTATTAATAGATAAAACGGAAGGATATTCTATTCTCATTGCATTTTTTCTTTTCTGCGCAAAATGTGTTCTTTTTACCTGAAACTAACATGCGTTGACTCGTTGCAAATACAGCCATTCATATTTGTTTTTCTTTTTAAGGAAAGGAAAAAAAAAGTCTTTTTTCTTCGCCATTACTTTTATTCTCATTCATTATCTAGATGAATTAGAAAGTAAACAGGATAAAATAAGTTTTTCTCAAGTTAATTCGATTGTGGTTTTTAAGGAAAAATAAAATAAAAATTTCGTAATGGAAGATAAAATTACTGAAAATTGCAATAATACAACTGAATCTGTGACAATTACAAAAATGCCAAAGAAAATTCCAGTTGAATGTAAAATATGTGGAGCTCCTGCTTATTATTCTTATGTTGGTGTCGTCGTATGTTTTTCTTGTAAAGTATTCTTCAAACGTCATGCAGAAAAAAAACAGGTTCGATTGCATAAAAAACATAGACTCTTTTTTCTTCATTATATAGATTTATTGCAGGGACATCTCAAATGTCATTTTAATGATGATTGTGAAATTAATATTCATAATCGTCACGTTTGTTCGTCTTGTCGACTTGCTAAATGTTTTGCAAGTGGAATGCAAATTGATATGTTTCGATGTTCTAGAACGACAAATGATAATACAAAACAAAAAGATAAAGTAACAAAAACATCGAATACTTTAGTGAAATTCAAAGGAATCGATCAAACACAACAAGTAAGATTGTTTTTTTTTTTATCTACTGAATTTCCATAATTGTTACGAAATTTACTGCTATTTAGGAAAACAGATTTACATATCTTTCTTTGCAGGAAGATTCTATTTATACACGTATACTTGAGTTATTCGATTCTTCAAATGATAGATAACAAGAAGTACTCAATGATACTAGTCTTCAAAATTTTAATGATTCAGTTTTGGAAGAAATAACAGAAAAATATCCATTTTTTTCTCATTTACACATGCAACTTTATATTTCATGACTGACAAAAAATTGTTCTGCGTGCAACTTAATCAGTCAATTGTCATTAATAAATTGTTAATTCAATTGTACTACTAGTGTATGTGAGATGATTATTCTGTTACTAGCACTAGTTTTCGAAGAATTTCATTGAAAGAAAAAAAAAAAAACAAATAGTTAAAGAATGTTAATTTTCTTTATTTCTTTAAGGTTTCCTTCTTAGAAAATCCATTTTTTCGAAAGCAATCATGAATGTTCGTATATTATTCGTTTCGAATTCTATCTTATTTTTCAATTTTCGGAGGTGTTAGTAACACTTATGGGTACTGTAAAATTGTACTCGACTAACATATTTTTCGAAAAATGTTCACGGTTAAAATACGTATATTATGAATTAAACGCAAATATACTTAAGTGAAGTTTATTTATATATTTTTGACAAGAAAAATCATAAAAACTGAATAACGAAAAGCAAAGAACTAAGAAAAAGTATTAATTAGATACGATAAATATTCAATCATTTTTTCAATTCATTGAAAGATTGTTATAAACAAACGAATTCAAGAAATATGTTCGTTATATGAAAGAACAAAAAACAAAACTATCAAAGCAGTCAAATACTGTTTGTTCACTTCATCTTTTACGAATTTTAAAAGCTTTCATCTGCTTTTCTTTTTAATAAATCATGTTAAAATTTATTTATCATTTTTCTCAAAGTATAGTTTTCAATTAGACAAAAAAAAAATGAAATTCTTCTCCCATGAGTTCAAGATATCACTGATAGTGTTTTTTTTATTTTAAAGTTTCAAGTATGCGTAAACTTTTCTTAATGTTTTCGACAAAAAATTATGCATTGCTGTTGACTTTGATATGAAATCATCTAGAGCTCTATATCTCATGTAGTGATGGTATCCTTAGGACTTTTCTTTGAAGTCACAGATGAGCTATGATTGAGCCGGAAGTCGTCTAATATCACATGTCGAGATAAAATTTTCAATAGAAGCATATCTAACGAGAACCATTCATTTCTGAAAATTTCCGCTCAAACGAATCATTCTAAATGGTTAATTCATTATGAAGAACTCTCATGTATTAGTTTATTATTACAACAAAACATATTGATCAATTTTGCTTTCGATACTAAACTATATTTATTTGTTTCAATCTGTTTACGCTAACTAATATCACGATTTTGCTGAAATAATATCATAAGTATATATATAAATATATAGTAGATTTTTACACGAAGAAAACAGTAGAATATTTATCTTATAGATATAGCATATAAAATACTATTATCCGTTTCAAAATAGAAGACACCTTACGGTTTTTTTAATAACTTTTGATAGAAACAAGATAGAGACCTGCGGTTTGCACCGTTTGAAAGAGAAATCTTGGGACTATAAATATATGGCAAATTCTATTGGTCAGCAATAGGCCAATCAGGTGCGTTCTTGATGGACATTTTCAAAACGCTATTTTGAAAATATTTCCCGTTCAATTTTAACTTATAATTATATCATTCGATAGAGAAAATTGTTCTCTTTGGATCTACGCAAAGCCGGGATTTCTAGCTTGTTCCCTTCATGAGTTATAAGGGTTTTCCTGAGACGCCCGATTTCGGCCACTTGACCTTGAATCACCCCGAAAGTGGTCAATACAGGAGTAATTCACCACGCTGAGTGGAGTGGTGATGTCGAGTGCTAGTGACCAGGCGCTATCGA
>CAJNSZ010003357.1:0-11417 GCA_905329745.1 Rotaria sp. Silwood2
CTATGCGAAGTAAAGCCCCCTTCTCTATACATGACACGATCCGAAGTCTTTTATTCTGTCTTTTTATTCACTAGCTTCAAGTGGATTGTCTACGCTATTTCGCTTTAAAAAAATTCATCTTTTTTTTGTCAGTCTCGCCAAGAAACTCTAGTTTTAATTGACTTTTTCTCATTAAATCAGTAATAAATCAATTTATTTCTCTTGTCTCACACATAGAACGAGAAAGAAACGAATATTATCCTGTAAAAGAAGACAAAATCGTTGGTAACAACTGTCCTTAGAACAATACAATCAACGTTGCATAACATCGTAGTGAATTTCTAATAGTATACATTTTTTCCAAAAAATAACATTTTTCACTGACCTTAATTAACTTTTCAATAACTGAATCGATGAAGAAAAAAAAGACAATTAATATTTTTTGTCAAATTTATTCAAGCTAGTTGCTCGTGTTGAGATTTTATAATCATGAATGGAATTTTTCAGTCAAATCTATTACAAGCATAGTTATTAACCTGAAGCTAACCTCTTTGTATCATGGTTGCTTTACGAAGAGACAGTTCATAGAAAATCACCAATAGAATATACGTCATGTGTATTCTTTTAGATCTTTTTCGAAAAATTCCTTTCAATCTTAACAAGAAAATAACGGGTGAGCCATAAAAAGTAATACCTTCAGTATTTTAACCATATCTCATTGATTTTTCATCCTAAGGAACCAAATTCTGTTTTCAAAATATTCCCCGTTTAAAGCTCTACAAAACCATGTGTAAAATATTTTTCTAAGCTACGCAACGGCCACGTACTAAAATGAAGAAAAAGGGTCCGAAAATCTTCGACTTTCAAGTACAAAACCCGGCTTTGCTAAAATATGATTTCCATGTGGGGAGCTACGAAAAAATCAAGTCGGCCATGTTAAAGAGAATCAGATTCTGGAGAAGATTTATGTTTTTGAATTTTTTTTGATCAAAAAATGCGTAAAAAATGCAAAATCAATATTTTCGGTTTTTCGAAAAAACCTAAACTTTCATTTCATGTTTTTAATGCTAGTATGAAAACGAATGCCATTGAGTGAAAAAGGGTTATTTTTTCACGATTTTGTTTGCTTGGAAGCTAACATACTCGACTAAATCCCTGTGCACTCGTTTGAGTTATACAAAGTTTTGTTTGCGGTAGATTTTCTTGAAAACCCAAACTAAGCCCTTCTGGACGAGTTTTCTGAAAATATCGATTTAATAGACGAAGACCACTTTGAAAACAAAATTTTTAAGGATATTGGAAAGAGCGTATTTGAAAATACCAGGAAATGTTTCTCCTGTAATTTAAGCCTGCGTATAAATTGTCGAAACATACCTTAAATATTAATGCATATTGAGCTTGAAAGTTGCAGATTTTCGGACCCTTTTTCTTCGTTTTAGTACTTAGCTGTTTTGTACTTTACAAAAATGTTTTACATATGGTTTTGTAGAGCTTTGAATGGGAAATATTTGGAAAACAGAATTTGATTCGTTAGGATGAAAAATCAATGGTATATGCTTAAAATACTAAAAGTATTATTCTTGATGGCTCACCCGTTAAATGCATTTTCAGACTCATAGGAAGTATTTACAGAACAAATTTCAACATGTTTACTTGAATTTCTGTTCTCTTTAATTCTGAAAGACTGTTTTGTGATAAAAGCTTCTCTAAATTTCTAAAAGAAAGCCAATGTTGAAGAAAGCTTTAATTAATATATGTACAACGGACTTATACCTAATATTTTACTATTTTACAAATATCACTTTGCGTTTTATGTGCAGGAGTATGTGCTGCATCTTTTGAACCTTATGAACATGAGAACTTCTTTTATATACAAGACATAACGACTTTTTTCAGACTAAGCTCGAAAGGAACACTAAGTTGCTTTGAAAATATGTTTCCAATTAAGAAAAGCATTCTGAAATAGTCTGTTGTTTCATACTAGCTGTTGGTCAAGAATTTTATAACTCGAAACTCACAATTCGGTCTCGCGACAAGAAAAACTTTGTCTATACTAAATCTATATATTATAATGAAATTGAGTGCTAAACTAATTCAATAAACACCAAAAATTAATTTAAAAAATTGATTTTCTCAAGACAAGGTCTTCTGATATCTTTTTACTTCATTTATTTAAGATGATCTTCTATTCAGGAGGAGAGTGGTAATCATCGAATGTGTCCAAGGCTTTATCTCTAATATGTCTTTCTAAAAAGTCACGTTCATCGGTTACTTTTTTTTCTTTCGTGAAGATGAAAATAGCTCAACTCCAGAAATTTTTCAAGCCGGAAAATAGTGAAATACCCCGATTTGAATCCCACTAAACCGATCTTTTTCAGCTGTACAACAAAAAGAAATTTTCTGCTAATTATTCTTAGAGCACATCAAAAATGGGGGCGTAGGTATCTCAATTTCGTATATATTGCCTGAGAATTTTTTTATATAGACGTGTAGTAAAAACAAAGACCTACATTTCAACACTATGTGATCATTATTCATCTAGTATCATAATAAGAAAATTGTCAATAGGATCTGTGTTTCTGTCATGCATTCTGCTTATATTATTGTCTATTTGAGATTTTTTGAATAACTTTTCACATACACACAATAGAACTGTGCTTTTCATTGTTCTCAAGAGGAGATGAAGATGCATCGAGTGATATATCGTGGGTTTTTTGGCATGATTATTTTAAAGGTTTCTAATCGGTCTCTATGAAAAAAATCTACCCATGAGGTGTTTATAGTGAATTCTGAATTGCCAGGTACGTACTTAAACCGCCGATGGAAGATCTACAAAGCTGTACAAGGCTCAGAGATTTCGAACTAATTATTCAGAAGTTATAGGTATCCTAGTCGAAGCTTTAAGTGATAGTTCTGACGATTTCTGTAAAGAAGCGTTTTTGTTGTTTCCGTTCTTGTGTGAACCAGTCTCACCACACTTAGAAAATTGATTAAACAAACATAAGACAATATACTAGGAAAATCTATAATATATGGCTCGGTGCATCTTCATTACCTCTTCCAAACGATCGAAATTGCAACTCTATCTTGTTTCTATCAAGAGTTAATCAAAAAATATCAAATACACATTAGGATAACCGAACATATATTATAGAAAAACAGATCATATCGAAATTTTATTGTTATTATTTTAAATGAATAAGGATGAAATAGTGAAAACCTGTAGGACTTTGTTTTTACTACAAGTGTGCATAAAAAGAAAATTTCCTCAAGCATTCATACAAAATTGGTATATCTGAGCCATTACTTGTCATATGTCCGGAATATCTGCTGTCAAACAGACCATAATCGATAACAAATTATTATACACTTTTTATTCATTATAAGGTAGCAATCAATTAAAATTGATTCTAATTAAAAATTCCAATCCGAACCCGAACTCTGAACCGTTCTGTCTAAACTCCGAACTCGAATTCGGGTTCCCTGCATGCCAAGCGTAAAGTAAAATTTAAAATTGTGTCTGTATAGAATTCTACATTCAGGCGACTCTAATTGGAAAATGACATGTCATTTTGATTGATCATGGGCTTCTCTATAAGATTTGATTGATTTAATATTCTAGGTTAGGTCTATTGGCGTTTTCTGTTGGAAAATACGATGATTTATTTTCTCTATGGTAATATTCATGACGAACAAAATTTACATGCTTATATTAAAAGTATAAAAGATGATGCGGCTCATTTCGCCCATCGAAATTGTCTCTTGTTATTGACAATGACGTTAAATATGTTCTGCAAAATACATCAATCAATGGCGAGTTTTGAGTTTAATCTGAGTTGAGAGTTGACAAGATTTTTCCTGTTGACTAGACCCTCCAGTATTTAGAAAGTTATTTGAAAAATTAATCGAGTGATAACAATCTACTTTAATTTTTGTAAACATCTCAAGCTGTTACACTTGATGTCAATAAAAGTTATAAAGAATATTTTCATAAGAGAAAGCAGAAGCGTATTTTAATAATAGAAGTAAGTGGTTGATATTAATTTGCTTGTTCTCTCGGATGAGTTTTATTTTCTTTCGCATAGCAACAAGGCGTAGGACTTTAATTTCTAATAACTTAGATTTTTTTTCCAAAAGTTTACGATAAAGGAATTATTATGAAATCGCTCTTTGGTTTATCTCTTTTAAGATACCATAAATCCATGCTAAAGTGATACAATGACAAAAAATACAGTCTATTATTGCTTTTAGACAACCTCTTCTCGAAAACACAGTCCCTTTCACAACTGAGAAAGAAGAGTTATTATGTATTTTTCAACTCAGAAAGTATCTCTGTTTCCTGTCTTATAATGAAGCCAAGGAAATCTTTGGTCATGGTAAAAGAATCAACATGTTTAGGGTGTGAGTATGGGTGGGGTGGGGTGTAGGTATTAGTGTTGGTGTGGGTGTGGGTGTGACTTGTTTGCCGATGTTCCGTTCACAGCCTTACACCCCATACCCCACATTCACACCCTTCTAATCCGTTTCTTGTACTAACTGTTCGTTAGGAGAAAAAACCCATTCGAGAACAGTGTTGTCTAACTTACAAGGTTACACAAACTGGCAAAAATTTTAATGCAATAAAAATCTGTTTTTTCTTGACGAACATTACGGACTCATTTCGATGGTTTTTCCTCGTGAATTCCAAGTTACACTGATTTCTTTTCTTTTTTTGGAGATGCAATAAGAAGAGAAATCAGTAACTGGCGGCACATTCATTCACTTTTTCTTTTGCAGTTTTTAAACTGACACCAAACATGATGTGAAAATGTGAATTGATTATTTACGAACAACTGTTTTGCGACGCACTTCTGACTCGAAATAATTTCTCCACGTGGCATTTCTTCACGTCTCTCACGTATCGAAAAAATGCCTTATGTCTTCCTTCATTTCTGTATATTTTTGTGTTGATTTATTTCTCTCTAACTGTAAGTTCACTATGAAATTCCTCAAGTATAGAAAATCCCACCTTGCTTATTCCTTTATACATAGCTTTCTGGGCATATCTGTGTAAGAGCTTTTCAAGCTTTTCAAACACTGCCTGATAGAGTAGATCAAATTTCATAATGTTCACATCAAGCAATATGACTGTTATAGAAAATACACAAAGATGTTGAACATTTTGGTGTATATATTTTTTCTCGTCGGTTCCTCCTAATAAATGTAACCTAACTTACATCGCCCTATTTCCACCTTTCTAACTTTACTCTCAGTTTCTGTTCATTTTGTCTTGTCTTTCTATTTATCCTTGCCATTTCTCCCTGTTGTATTGTTTCTACCTCTACTTGTATGACTCAGGCAAGCTCTCGCTACTGATATTATTCTTTCTCTATAAATCAGTATAAGCTGTGTTAGTACGCTGAAATGTTTTTCCATGTTTTCTGTCTTCTTATAGACACATACTTTTTTTGTGAGCTATTTTTTAATATCACAATAAAGATATATTTAAAAAAAGCTTTGTCAAGCTCTTGTGTATGTGTTTTGCTTATCTCTGCATGATAGATAAATAATGACTATCTACTTTAGTGCCGTTATTTGTTAAATTTGGAAATTTCATTATCTTCGAAACTTTCAAGTACTCATTTGCAACTCCAGACTTCTACCGTAGTTTCATTAAGTGTTTAGATACATCGACCTGGTTTGCCGATTTATGAGTATAGAAATCACCCAGTCCTAAGAAAAATAAAAGTACGCTTTTCACTGTGAACAGTGCATTATTATGAGGAATTTCTAAAATAAACAACGGTGAATCTTATGGAAGACATATTTTGCTTGCTTTTAAAGCTTTTACAAAAGACAGCTGCTCCATCATATGTATGATTTATTTTTGCTTCTAGATTGCTATTACTGTGCTAGCAAGTAAAACAGATGATCAACACTGATCTTACTAACAGCTATGAGTTTGATGTACTAAAGCATATTATAGAAATTGTATAAATCGTTTGCATCACATTGTGCTCACAAACCAATACCGCCCAATAGACTTTACGATTATTGATCTTTCAAATTTGATTATTGATGATTTTCTCTATCATGGTGATTATAAGAGTGCAAATGACATTGAGTTACTCAACAAACTAGGCATTCGACATATTCTTAGCGTATGTGATTTTTCATCAGAACAAAATAAATTTGATCATTTCAACGTGTTATGGATCAATGTAGAGGACTTGTTTTATGCCGACATTCGTCAACATTTTGATCAAACAAATGAATTTTTGCATTCATGTAAATGCAAAAACGAGAGAGTTCTAGTTCATTGTCAAGCAGGTATTTCTCATTCATCTGCATTCGTTCTTGCTTCTCTGTTAAAGTGAATAACAATGTTTTTTTCTGCAAGAAACTTCGATTGTTGACGTCTCATTTTTCAGATACCACAACCAAATATTAAATGAAACTTACGATTATCTAGTCGAACAACGAGTTTTAGCTCAACCAAACGATGGCTTCTTTCAACAACTGATTCGTTTTGAAAAGGATTTGCGCAAGAATGAATCTAGTAATACGACATGTAAAGCCATCGAATTGCTCATTACCGAAGCGGTTTCTACGACTGTCGAATCAATCTAGATCGAAGATTTAGAATCAGATTTGAACAACGTTTGACGTTTTATAAAGCTGTTTTTCACAAGTGTCTTCTTTATGTTTTCTTCGTACTTAAATATATAAGAGGAAAGCTTTCAACAATTGGCTTAATTTCAAAATCGATTTCTTTCTAATGTCCATTGTTGTTAGAAATTTTTTACAACTAATAATAACTTCAAAAGTGAACATTTCTTGAAAAATGGAAAGCAGCAAAATATGATCATTTTACGGGTAATCAAAATGTACACGGTCCTCTACAAAATCTACTGTTAAAATAAAATGAGGTTTTGGGTGTGGTTGGGTGAGGTTGGGTGGGTGTGGTTGGATGGATGTGGATGGGTGTTCGGTTTGGCTGTGGGGTGTGGATGTGGGTGGGTGTGTGGTTTGGCTGTGGAGTGTGGGTCTGTCAGTTGCTATTCTCATCGTCCTTCACACCTCGATCGAGTTTCATGTGCAAACGGTGATATGAGTGAGCCCCTAGTAGCTGTAGCCGAAATGGTATCATACATAAACATCAATATCAGAAACACAACCGATAATGATACAAACTTGTGTAAAACACTAAAGAAAGAATTAAGGTCAGTAATATTTGGGTGGAATGATTGGGTCTCCGAAGGATAGTTTTAACGGTGTCTAGATGAGATAGTTAGTTTTTCATAAAGGTTGATTGAAAATAAATTTTGATGGCAAGGTATGATGGAAAAAGGTAGAAAGGAAAAATATCGAATGGAAAAATGTCGAAAACAACAATTGAGGGCTGAAAATGTAGATGTAAGAATGAGGATGAGAATGAGGGAACTTCTCCTTCCAAACACTATCATTTTCTACATTTTTCCTTTGGATATTTTTCCTTTCTACCTTTTCCCATCTATTTGATGGTAAGAGCGCAATTAAATTGTTTTGTACAGTGTGCCTTGAATATCAAAAGCATTCAATGTGAGTTATAATTATAGTGATTTATTATTGATGTTTTCAAAGTAAATTATATGTTAGAGGTTAGAAAAATAAGTGAAATCAACATTTGAAAAATTGCTGATCTTGAAAGTGTGGGGATGGGTGAAGATCTTCTCCCGCACCTTTCATTAGTCCACCGATCATTTTCTTACTGTTCATTTACCTCAAGATTTCATGATAGATACGTGAAATAACTCAGTTTGGGGCCAAGCGAATCGACTGTCGATCAGTGCTACTTGTCTATTAAGCTACTTCATATTTCTAGAGTGCTCCCTACTTAAAACACAATCCAGATCTATGTAAGAAAGAAAAATACAGAAGATAAATAGAAAAAAAGCGTAGAAATATTAGCTGAAATAATATGAAAATCGGCACGCAAACATGTCGGATTTAAATAAACTTGATATAAGATCTGATCTAGCAATAACAAAATTAATATTATTCCAAATATAGTTATATAGTAAGATTTATTACAAAGACGTTTTACATGCTGCGTTGTTCGCTATACGTCAAGTTTCATTACTTATCCGATGTTCTGTCATCTATCAGAATAATTGTCAGATCCGTGGGCGGCGAAATATCATGAATCTCATTAGTTCTTTGGCATACACAGGTAAGAAAAAGAAAGCAGAATAACACCAGAATCATTATTCCATAATAGCTTGATAGGTGACACAACGAGGATTTGCTGGCTACAAACAAGACTAAGAGTAGATAGTAGGTACCGTGTTACTAATTATTTCGTGTGGCTTAATGGTAAAATAGATCCCAGGTCAAAAACTTTCGATCATGAATGGCCGTTTTCGATCGTATTTCACCGTGTCGTAAACGATCGAATACGCTATCTTTAGGTCGTTTTTGACCGTTTCTAATCGTATACGACACGTCAAAAAACGGTCGTAACACAGCCAAGCCAAATGGGCGAAATACGGGCCGTTTACGATCGTAGCCTTGTGATTAACGGTCGTTAACGAATCATTTACGATCATCGTAATGTTGGACCTGGGATATCAAAGTAAAACAATTTTCCAGATCACCCAGGTTCAACATGACCCCAGGTCAAAGATGTACGGCGGGAAACGGCCGGATCCCATGAAATTCTGGCCAATTTCTTGAAACAGTGTTCCGAAATCGGATCCTGCTTAGTTCCCGCTCAGTCCTGCCTCAGGATGCGATCTTCGGATATGGCCGTCGTTTCCGGTGCGGCTCCCTACTAAATTTCCTCTTCTAAATCGTTCTAACCGGATCCGAGTCGTATATCTGCCGTTTTCGGTACGGTTCCTAACTACGCTTCCGGAGTTTCGTCCCGACCGCCGGATCCAGTTATAACCCACCTCTTTCCGTTTCTTTGATAAAGCCCATATCTGGCCTTTCAAAGACCTTTGAAAGCTATTTGAAAGATCATTCAAAGACTTTGAGACATCTTTCAAAATCCCTTCGAAGACATTGAAAGATCTTTCACCGACCTTCAAACGTCTTTGTGAGACTATCTTATAGTTTCGCAGACCTTGAGAGATCTTTCAAATATCTTTAGAAGAATGTGCAAAATCTACCATAATCCTTTCAAAGATCTTTCTATGACTTCAGAGATCTTTGAAAGACTTTACAATCCTTATAAGAAATGTGTAAGGACAGAGTTGATGTCATGCCCACATCAAGCACTCTTCCAACATCCCGAAGTACCTAAGTAAGTTATTACAATCCGATTTCAAAGTCTTTCCAATCCCTACACGTAATGCATAAAGACAGACTTGATGTCGTGCCCCACATAGGGGTGTGAAGTTACCGTTATGTTGCAAAGTAACTGGTAACGGTATGGTAAAGGTCTTCCGTCCCCAGCCCGGAACTCTGGGGTCCTCAAGTCTTATTTTCGAAAACATCTTTTTTCTCAAATTTTTTCTCATGCAAAATTTGAGAAAAAATAAATTTTTTCGAAAACACCCACAATTTTTTTGGAAAATTTTTTTTTTCAAAAAAAAAGAAGATCTTTGAAAGAGGTTTCGAACAGGTTTTCATGTATTTTCCGGTGGGAAACGGTGAGTTCCTTACCGGTTTCCGGCCGGTTTCTGAAGAATCCGGAGGCCGGAATTGTTGACCTGGGACGATGACCGAAAGCGATTCGTAAACCACCGTTAATCACAAGTTACCGTCGTAAACGGCTCGTATTTCTTCCATTTGGCATCGACTGTATTACGGCACGTTTCTTGACGTGTCGTATATGATTAGAAACGGCCAAAGACGACCTGGGAATCGTGTATTCGATCGTTTACGACACGATGAAATACGACAGTAACACTGTCGCTACCAGAGGAGTGAAATACAATTACAAACGACTGTTTACGGTTGGACGTTTTTTTTGTCTGGGGCAGATCGAGCACCATCAGTCAGAAAACGGTCGTATAGTTGTCACTTATGGTGCCATAAGACAACCGTTTATGGGGACAGCTACTGTGCTAGTAAACGATGATCTCCTATTAATCAGGGTCGTATTAAACGGACAGATGTCGTTAACAGTTACCATATAATACTGTATACGATCATAAACGACGACGTATAACGCTTGAGAAAGCGGTAAACTTTTGTCAGAATAAATATCAGTATATGGTCGTTTAGTGGACCGTAAAAGAGTCGCCGTACACAGTATTGTACCGACCGTTTACAGAGATCATGAGTGTGTGTGATACCCTAACATTTATGACATTGACTGAAGATTTATCCCCTGGACGAATGTAAATTTTCGACTTTTGTTCTATTTTCATCGATTAGAATTCTCTCGACAACAGTTATAAAAATATTATACTGACTCGTAATCGTAATAGGAACAGTAATGACAATAAACACTAATTTGTTCAAACAAATAAAGAAATGAGGATTAGCTGCCGGAATTATGCCAAGCATGCATATTTTATGTCACAATGCGTATCGTCGTTTAGTGGCACTCACATTTCAGCTCACTTTGATCTCCTCTCTATGCCTGAGCCTATTGATTCTTATGTGCTAACTTACAGGAAAAACCAAAACCGTATTGATATCTGCGAAATATTGAGCATAGAACTGCTACAAATAACATAATAGATCTTCGTGAAAAATCACATTTATTCGTTTATTCGAGCTTTCAATAAGACTCACCTATCATCGTCAGGTACAACAATAAAAATGTAAGTTAAACTCTCTATATAAAGAACAAAATATTGATTGATAGAGCAATAATCAATTAATAGAACAAAAAAAAAACTAATAATAATTAATGTATTATATTATTTGCAGCACTTCCATCTCAATATTTCAAATTTTATGGCCTACTACTTTATCTTTAAATTATTTACTGAAATCTGTACTACGTAGATCAGTGCTTGCGTACCGATCTGATTCTTTATATGTCTGGATCACTATAAAGTTCTCTCTTACGTTAGCCAGAAGTAAGTATATCACATAGTTATTGGGGTTTCGTAACATATTCAAGTAATTTATGACTTAAATTCACGGACCATAGAGAAGAATGACAGGCATATCTTGTATGTGAATTAGAAACTATACCATAATGAAAAAAAGAAAATACAAAAAGCTATTCGTATCATTCAGTATACCACTCACACCCAGCCAAAATTTGTAACGGAGAGATGACATTAAAATAAGCGACAATTTACACCATTAAAATGGTAAACACCTGTAACAAAAATAACCCTGTGAAATGCTTTCTGATTAGACATTAAAATGGTTAATCTAATGAAGATAAAAAGATTCAGCGTTTACAAAAAATAATGTATAGAAGTCAAACCATTTTTATGCATTGCAGAGTGTTCCATTAGTCGCTTTACAATTGGTATCGTATCTAACATAGATCTTCAATATATGGAACC